>JBBPBX010000470.1:64634-128374 GCA_038048925.1 Garcialebias charrua | reverse complement strand
TGGCAGAAGAAGAACTAGTCTTATGCAAACTGACCCTTTTTACTTAATTCTAATCTACTGTGCAATTATGCATGCATACATACATACATACATACAATACAATCAAAAAAGTAAATAAAATACAATGAAAGGTGGCAGAAGAAGAACTAGTCTTATGCAAACTGACCCTTTTTACTTAATTCTAATCTACTAATCAAAATATTTTTACAAAATTTAAATTAAAATGTAATTCACAAAGACAATAACAATCTAGCTAAATTAAAAACATAAAAACTCAAACTTCTAAATCAAATCAGACAACAACTTAAGTAGATATATATTAACAATTTCACTTAATGAACATGATAAATGTATCACCAATTCTTCAAATTATTACAGAAAACTCTTTCCATAAACTGGAACAGAATCATAAGAGCAGTAGTCATTCCAACAGAGCTGCATTTGTAAACTGATCGATGCTGGGATGCAAATAGAGGGTGGGGGAGTGGTCCTCCCCCAGACAATTTTGATCAAAGTAGATGTGATTTCCTGCATTTTGTTGTATTTTAACAATTTGTTGAACATCTATGTGCTTGTATAGATAGATAGATGCATAGATAGAGATGAAATTCTTTGTGGACCCCTGTGGGTCCGGCAACCCCAGTTTGAGAACTACTTGACTAGGGTACTCACAGACAAGTATGTGTCCTCTGGTGAAATACTGTTTCATTCAAGTAAACTCCTAATGTTCTGTGAAGAGACATTTCTCTGTTTCACTGAAGCTCGACGGGAGACTTAAGTAGCAAAACGGTTTTATTACGACCTTCTCGCATCAACGTTCCTTCAGATCAAATTGGTTTTCCATCCGCAGCTCAAAGATCTGCAAAAGTCCACATTTCAAGACAGAAAAAAAATCTTAAATGTAAAAAAGAAAAAAGTAATTGTTCTGAATTTTTCTCTTTAATTTAGACGGGCAATCCTGTAACACTGCATGTGTACAAGTCTGTCAGTTTTAATGGTAGTCAGTGTCAGAGAAGTTTGAATTTGTATAACTCAAATGCTTACATTTAACATCTTTGTTTAATATTTTGGTATATAAAGCAATATGTGCTTCTTTAAGGATTGCTCTGCTTAAAAATGTTTCTGCTGGTAAACAAAGAATGACTCTCACCACAAAGTTGTTTACAACCAGAACAACAGGCAGGCTTGGCATGCTGACACACGATCACTGATCAGTGGCAGACACATCAGAAAATCCAACACAAACATCAGCACTAATTTACATTTTAATGAGTCCACTGCACGTCTGTTCATATTATCACACAAACTCCAACAAACCAGCTTATTTAGGGATGATCCATACCCTGAAATAAATACAGTAGGTCCTACTGTGGTGCACGCCACACAGTTTGAGAACTACTGCTTTAGCACTTCTACCATGGACGGTGTACACGACTAGAAAGGCAACACTATTGCAGAAAAATACAAGCATGTTGGAGGACATCATTTGATCTCATCCAGTAAAGAAGACCCATTGTTGGACTGCTAGAATCCCATATTAAACAAGATGTCTAGTCTTTGAGATGTGTTGCTGCCAATAAATTCATCCGTACCTTAATAATTCCAGTAACAGTACAATTTCTTTCAACATCTGATTTATTGCTATGTTTCATTGTGAATAAGCTATGGGTTATTATCATGAGTAAAATGAAAATTACAAAAGCGAGAAGGTCGCCGGATCAAATCCCGTCCGTGGGGCCTTTCGGGGTGGAGTTTGCATGTTCTCTCAATGCAGGCGTGGGTCTTCTCTGAGTACTTTCCTCCCACAGAACAACAATATGCATGCTAGGCTGACTGGTGACTCTAAATTGTCTCTAGGTGTACGTGAGAGAGTGAATGGTTGTCTCGTTTGTCTCTGTGTCCCTGTGATGGACTTGAGACCTGTCCAGGGTGTCCCCAGCCTCTCGCACAGAGACTGCTGGATATGGGCACCAGTGACCCGAAAAGGAAGAAGCAGGTAAAGATAATGGATGGATGTACTGCTGTTGCCTTTGAGGTCAAAATTTGTCTTTTGCCACAGTCAGGTAGTCACGAATCTTTGCTAAACCATGTCCTGGTGAAACTTGTCACTGAATTCATTATTCCTGAAGACAAATTAAGACACTTCAACATGCTCTAGTCAAGGGCGGATCCCCTTTTCCTCCTTTCCGTCTCCGCTTTGCTCTGTCCTGTCTCTGAAACTGTCTTAGAGTCTCTCTTCTAGAAATATTCCAAATCATAACTTATGAATTTGGTCAGTTGGTCCCTCAACACAATTGATAATATTTCTTCAAAGAGAAGACAGGCTTTAGGTAAGCCCATTTACCCTGTTGGCACGCACGCAGCTGGATATCTCATTGACTTGGAAGACTTGATGATGTGTCTATCTCTGCAGTCATTCGTGGATGTTAAGGATGCATATATAATTGGATTTATGATAACTGGTTCCTGCTTTTTGGATTGGGCTGGTTTCTGGATTATCTACAATCAAGGAAATTGTCTGCAGCAAATTTGGACCTGGTCAGGCTGCATGCCTTATGTGATGTCATTGTACCTCGAGCACCCAGACTCAAATGCTTTGGGCAGAATGGATCAGATCTCCAGGATTACTCCCAGGTATGGTCCATTGGTGTGGCCATTTAATATGGATGTTTCAGAATAGAGTGTACCGACACAAACTCAAGGTAGATGTCAGTAAAAGTTCTGCCTGTCCCCAAAACAATCGTGTTTATCTGAATTCTTGACAGGCCACCTTATCTTAACTCACCTGGAAGTTTGTAAACCTGATGCTCTGCCCCTCCCTCCCCTCCTACAGAGGAAGACTACGAACCAGTCAGAGGGACCCAGCTAGATAAACATTATGTTGTGGTGGACCACTAGGGGACTCTACTCACACCCAGTGGACCGGATGTTTTACTGGATGTTTTATTGTGAAAGGGTTCATGTATAAGGTGTGTTTTTGGTGCTTACCGCCAGAACTGTTGGAGTTGAGTAAAGTGAAGTTCTGCATCCCGTCTTCTGTGTCGTCTTTTCATCTCCTCCACACTAGTGACCTCGTGAATTGAACATGTCGACATCTGAAGGTCCAGCCAGCTCTTCTCAGACGTCCGCTGCTGTGGAACCTCCACAGGCGGCCCTGCTCGCTTTTTCGGTGGCCGTTAAAATCCCGGACTTCTGGCTGCACGACCCTCCGTCATGGTTTGTCCACATCGAAGCACAATTTGCTCTTCGCAGGATTTCTTCAGACAACACCAAATACCACTATGTGGTCGCCTCATTGGATCCGTTGTCCACCCAGTGAGCAATGACCCTGCTCCGAGACCCTCCTGCACACGGAAAGTACACCGCTCTCAAGCAGCTCCTCCTGCGGCGTTACTCACTCTCTGATGCAGAGCACGCCGAGAAACTTTTTTCCCTCTCCGGTTTGGGCGATGGCACAGCTCTTGAGCTGATGGAGAGCATTTTGTCTCTGCTGGGATCAGACGACGGTGGGTTCCTTTTCCTCCACCTCATCCTCCATCAACTCCCGGCTCCAGTGCGTGCGGTGCTAGCCAACTCCCCGCTGTTACAGCAGAGAGACTACCGCTCCCTGGCGGAAGAAGCCAACCGCATCCTCCTGGCTACGAGGACCTTCGCAGTCCAGGCGGCGGTCCCCGGATTTCCAGCAGCACCTGAGCTTCAAGCAACGCCCTCAGCGCTGGACGAGCCATCGGTGGTAGCAGGGGCCGCTACCCGCAGGCGGACAGGAGTCGCCTTTTGCTACTACCACCAGCGCTTTGGCGCCAAAGCACGACGATGCATCCCGCCGTGCAGCTTCAAGCCGCAGGGAAATGACAACGCCAGCGCCCGCTTATTGAAGACTCGAGGTTGGGGAGGCGGTTCCTGTTGGACTCTGGTTCGCAGAAGAGCCTTGTTTCCCCGACTGGCTCCGACAGGTTGGCAGAAGGCTGCGGGCCGTTGCTAACTGCGGCTAATGGCTCTCCCATCAAGACATTTGGTGAAAGGTTGGTGACTGTTTGTTTCCATGACCGGGACTTCCAGTGGAACTTTGTTGTTGCTGCTAGCTTAGTTCCTATTTTGGGGGCTGATTTTCTTTGTGCTCACGGGCTCCTCGTTGATGTTGCTAAGAGACGTTTGATCGATGCTGTGTCCTTTTCGTCACTGCCTTGTGCTACACGAGGAGCTAGGCCTTTAATGCATGCTAACTTTTTAGCTTCGGGTAACGTGTTTCAGCGTTTATTGTCTGAGTTCCCCTCACTAACTGTTCCTAATTTCATCCATCCATCCATTTTCTTCCGCTTATCCGGGGTCGGGTCGCGGGGGTAGCAGCCTAAGTAGGGAGGCCCAGACTTCCCTCTCCCCAGCCACTTGGAGCAGCTCCTCTGGGGGAATCCCAAGGCGTTCCCAGGCCAGCCGAGAAACATAGTCCCTCCAGCGTGTCCTGGGTCTTCCTCTGGGTCTCCTCCCGGTGGGACATGCCCGGAACACCTCACCAGGGAGGCGTCCAGGAGGCATCCTAACCAGATGCCCGAGCCACCTCAACTGGCTCCTCTCGATGTGGAGAAGCAGCGGCTCTACTCCGAGTCCCTCCCGGATGACTGAGCTTCTCACCCTATCTCTAAGGGAGAGTCCAGACACCCTGCGGAGAAAACTCATTTCAGCCGCTTGTATCCGAGATCTCGTTCTTTCGGTCATAACCCAGAGCTCATGACCATAGATGAGGGTGGGAACGTAGATCAATCGGTAAATTGAGAGCTTGAACAATGAACAGCAGAAGCTGTTCCTAATTTTGCCAACACAAACACAAAACATGGGATCGAACATTATATCCCCACAACGGGCCCTCCGGTTTTCGTACGTGCACGCCGCCTCAATGCTACTAATCTAGCAATTGCGCAGGAAGAGTTTGCTAACATGGAGCGTTTAGGCATCGTGCAACGTTCAAACAGTCCGTGGGCCTCCCCCCTGCACATGGTGCCCAAGGCAGACGGCAAATGGCGACCATGTGGGGATTTCCGCCGCCTTAATAACATCACAGAGAACGATCGTTATCCCATCCCCCACATCCAGGATTTTTCAGTGCACCTGGCTGGGACCTCCATTTTTTCTAAAGTAGATTTAGTACGGGGGTACCACCAGGTTCCTGTGCATATGGAGGATGTCCCCAAGACCGCTGTTATCACTCCTTTTGGCCTGTTTGAGTTTTTGCGCATGCCTTTTGGTCTTAAAGGTGCAACCCAAACGTTCCAGCGGTTGATGGATTCAGTCCTAAGGGGATTGTCCTTTGTGTTTGTGCACTTGGACGACATCCTTGTGGCTAGCAGCTCGGCTGAACAGCACATGTTCCCACCTCCGTGAGGTTTTTCAGCGCCTAGTAGCACATGGCCTGATTGTAAATACAGCAAAATGCCAGTTTGGGTTGCCAGTCATTGATTTTTTGGGCCACCGTATTTCTGCCAGTGGTGCTGTCCCATTACCAAACAAAGTGCAGGTGGTGTCCAATTTTCCACAGCCCCAGTCTGTTAAAGCGCTACATGAATTTTGGGGAATGGTTAATTTCTACAACCGTTTCCTCCCCAGGGCAGCACAACTGCTGCGTCCGCTCTATGGAGCGCTAAAAAAGAAAAAGCCCAACGACAGTGTTGACTGGACACCAGAACGTCTACAGGCATTTGGTGATGCTAAAACTGCATTGGCCACTGTTGCCCTTTTGGCCCATCAGTCCCCAGCGGCACAAATAGCTTTGACAACAGACGCATCTGATGTTGCGGTGGGGGCTGTGTTAGAACAGCAGGTTTCCGGGGTTTGGTAGCCGCTTGCATTTTTCAGCCGTACGCTACGGGACAATGAACTTAAATACAGCATTTTTGACAGGGAGTTGCTGGCACTTTACCTGGCTACACGCCATTTCAGGTTTTTCCTGGAGGGCCGCCAGTTCACTGTTGACCACAAACCCTTGGTGTTTGCTATGTCAAAAATTTCTGACCCCTGGTCTGCTCGCCAGCAACGCCACCTCGCAGCGGTGTATGAATTTACTACGGACATTCAGCATGTGGCTGGCAAATCCAACGTGGTGGCCGACTGTCTCTCCCGGGTGCTGATCTCTCCCGTGTACGTTGGCATCGATTTTTCTGCTATGGCTGCGGACCAACGTAGCGACGCAGAAATACTCGAGCTTCAGTCCGGGCCCACAGGCCTCAAGAGGAACGGCAGGTGAATGACGGAGGCCCTCTCCTGCTCTGTGACGTTTCTACTGGCAGGCCCCGCCCTCTGGTTCCAGTTTCATGGCGACGCCGCGTTTTTGACTCCTTACATTCCCTTTCTCATCCAGGTGTTAGAGCCTCTGTGAAACTGGTCGGTTCAAAGTTTGTTTGGCCCGGTCTGCGTAAAGCAGTTAAGGAGTGGGCAGCAGCGTGTGTCCCATGCCAGCATGCTAAGGTTAACAGGCACACCAAAGCACCTTTGGAACCTTTCTCCATTCCTGGTCGGCGGTTTGACCATGTGCACGTAGACCTGGTGGGCCCTCTGCCTCCATCACAGGGTTTTACTCATCTGCTGACTATGATAGACCGGACCACCAGGTGGCCTGAGGTGGTTCCTCTGGCATCCACAACGTCTGCAGTGGTGGCCCAGGCATTTTTGTCTACCTGGGTTGCGCGTTTTGGCCCCCCTTCAGACATTACATCGGACAGGGGCCCTCAGTTTGTTTCAGAGCTTTGGTCTACCATGGCCAAGGGTCTGGGGACTAATGTCCACAGAACCCGCAAGCTAATGGTTTGTGTGAACGGTTTCACAGGTCATTGAAAGCTGCACTTAGTGCTGCATTGACTGGTGACAACTGGATTGACCGTCTTCCCTGGGTTTTGTTGGGTTTACGTACCGCAACCAAAGAGGACCTGAGCTCTTCCCCGGCTGAACTGGTTTTCGGTCAGCCTGTGCGCGTCCCCGGCGAGTTTTTACCTGAGGTTCCCTCACCACAGTTCGCTCCACCGTTGCACCATTTTTCATCTCAGGAGGGCTCTTTTCGTGTCCCTGGCCCGGTACACCATTGTTTACCGCAGTCATTTGTCCCTAAGAGTCTGGAGTCCTCTAAATTTGTTTTTGTCAGACACAATGCACACAGGACACCACTACAGCCTTTGTATGATGGCCCATTTCGGGTTCTCCAACCAGGTCCAAAGCATTTCCTTTTGGATTTAGGGGGTTGTACTGAGACTGTCTGTATCGATAGGCTTAAACCGGCTCATGTTAGATGATCAGGTTGTTACGGCCCAGGCTCCTCGCAGGGGCAGACCTCCATCCGCATTGCTAACGGACTGCTGTCCTCCTTCCAGAGACTCTCAACGGCCAGCGGAGCCCGACTCTTCTGTAGGCCCTCCTCGTCGCCCTCCGCTTCATCAGACTGGTTCCGCAGGGCCCAGGTTCAGCTGTTCTGGTCGTTTGATCAAACCTAAAATTCTGGACTAGTAATGGACCTTACTGGGTGTTCTGGGGGGGGCGTGTGTGGTGGACCACTAGGGGACTCTACTCACACCCAGTGGACCGGATGTTTTACCGGATGTTTTATTGTGAAAGGGTTCATGTATAAGGTGTGTTTTTGGTGCTTACCGCCAGAACTGTTGGAGTTGAGTAAAGTGAAGTTCTGCATCCCGTCTTCTGTGTCGTCTTTTCATCTCCTCCACAATGTCATCATTTCAGGGTTCTTTGGATTTGCCCTTGGTCATTTGCGGCTCCTTCCGAGAGTGTACAAATCTCTCCATAGGGCAATATGTGAACTGAGAGATGTTTTTCTGAACTCTGCAGTGCCTCTGTCTCTGGACATGCTCGCTGCCCTTGTGTCTCCCCTCTGCAGAATGTCAGTGTCATTATTTGCTTGTTGTGCGAGGTATTTTTCATCATCATGCTGTTAACTTTCAGTCAAAGATTAAGAGCATGTTAGGATTATTTTTTGTCTCCGAACCCTATGAGTCATTTTCATCACTTTTTATTGTCTGTCCAAACAGGTTTTACTTGTAAATGAGTCTTTGATGCTCAAAGGTGATGTATCTGTTTAAATAAAAGGTAGAATGAAAAGTTGTTAAATATCTATTACATAAAATAAAGCAGTTAAAGAATCACATAGATCATACAATCCATGCAAAAATGAATTCCCTTTTCTGTCACAGGGAATCATTAAAAGTTATTGCAGAGATAAGTCTGCAGCAGTGCTAACCATAGCAGAGCTGAACAAGCCAAGTGCTGTTTAATCAATATATTGTGTTGAGGTTGTATAGTATGATCCAAAATGAGAGGACTTTATTAAAATACTAATGAAGTTCAGCACTTTCTAAAAACAGATTTTTGTTATACTATAGGTATGACTCCCACACACGTCAAAAGGTGGTCTAACGGTTTGCTGTCCTCTGGCTCCTGCCCATCACTGCCACACCTCTCAACTCCAGAGTCACCAGAGTGTTTCTGGAAGTGCTGATTAGGATTGGAGCTGTGCTCCAGGTCTGAGGTGCACAGAGTGGAGAGGAACGGGGAGGGTTCAGTTCCCTGCAGAGCTCCTGAGCTGTTAACCACCCACTCTGACGCACAACCACTTAGTCTGCTGTACAAGGGCCTGACAGTCACGTAGTCAATAATCCAATGCCTCCACCTGTATTTTCAAAGCCTCCTGCATAGCTTTGGAGGCTGCAGCGTTAAAAATCCCTGGAGAAATCATAAAACTCTTACAGCCTTGTCCAGATGAGAGTGAACTCTGGTAAGCAGGCAGATGGTGATGGTGCTGGGGCTCCATTAGAGGATGAGACTGTAGCGGTGTGACAGGGAAGTTGTGACATTTGTGTGGCTGAGGAAGCAAAGATGAATGTTAAACATCCTCCAAAGCCTCCAGAGCCTAAGATTTAAGCTGAGTTCATTAGCTCTGTCAAGACTTCCATTACTTTGATTCTCCTTTTCTGTGAAAAATAGAAGTGTCTCCATCCCCGAACACTTAAGAGATAACCCTCTTCCTCTTCTCCTCTGGTTACTGATGTGGTGTAAAAGTGACACTGGAGAACATTATCTTTAATTTATTACCCATTCAGCAGGCGATCAAATTCATTTGTTTTGGGCTTTCCTCAAACGGCCATTAAATCTAACTAAATTGAAGAACTTGCGTGTTAAACAGGTTAAAGTGTTCCAAAAGGTTATTTTGACTTCAATCTTAAAACCTTTCAATGAAGACAGCAGCGTCTTGAAGAGCTTTGTGTTTTGAACAGAAATGTATTTCAGTCTAATTTTGCCACTCTTAGTGAAACTTGGGTTAAATAAGATTGGGGGTCAGAAGGCTTCAAGTATTAGATGTTTTTTTATAAGTGATAAAAAGATGGAGGAAGAAATGGACTTACACACTGTATCTTTGTGCATTAATGAGGGTGTTGCTTTGGTCTGTTGTGGTGAGAAATAGTTAAGCCAGGTTCACAACTTTATTTTTTTTCTGCTTAAAAACCTTCACATGAGATCATGAGATATGGATTGTGACCAAAAGAACGAGTAGCTGCATCTGGAGTTTTTCCTCCCACTGGGAGGAGACAGCAGGACAGACCCACAACTTGCTAGATGGATTATGATGGGCCCAGACTGTGAATGATCGTATAATAGCAGCACAAGTTACAAACATATGAAATTTGTTTTTATTCTTCCAGACTGAGTTGATCACAATAAGACATTAAAAGTCTCAAAGAAAAATTTTTTTTTACATAATAAATATAAATAATTATAATTGCAACATATGAAATTAAAAACATTAAAATTTAGTCTTGAACTGGTTGAAATGATGCAGTTAGAAAACATTTACTTCACTGGTTTTCCAAAAGAAATTTCATTCTTGATTATTTAACTTTTACTTAAAAATATATATAAATGCATTACCTACAGCTGTTTTTAATTTAATATGAAATGCATTCTTCAACCCTTGAATACAACTGGGTGACGCTGCTTCCATCATATTTTTCTACTCTGACTGTGAAAGCACAAAATGGCTGCCCGTTGTGTAGTCATCACCCTCAGCTGAAGCCAAGCACCACCAAAATAAAATGTGCACCTCAAGAAGTGTCAAAACAGTGAAATATTAATTCTGAGCCATGACTGGACTCTGGTAAAATGGTCTATGGGGGTGGCACATTGTGGTGCACCAAGCAGATGGCATGCATGCATTATCACGCACTGACAAGAACGCAAAGACAAATGCACTTTAACGTGCACAATGACCCCTTGGAGCTCCCAACCACAACATCGAACACTTCATCCACTGCCTGCATATTAAATAATGAGCGGCTCAACTGGGGACCCAACACAACCACTATCGGCTGATGGGCTGACGCTTTGGGCTCATTTCTGCCAGATATTAATAGTCCGACGAGCAGCTCGAGCTGGCTCGGCTCTCTGACGACGCCTGTGGGACACCATGATGAGGCGTGAGGAGGCACCAGTTTATTCACTGAGTGCACAAAACCAGCAGCCGGAGAATGTGCTTCATTAAAGTGATCATCTCTTCTCTGTTGTAGCTGTGGCTCATCTGGATTTATTAAAAAAAATAACTGTTTACTTAAGACAATGTGTCTTCACTGGAGACGTCTTATTTCTCTTGCAAAACATCAACCACTACAATGTTTTTCACTTCAATAATGGTCTATTGAAAATATATTGGTCATTCAACATGATGTGTGCAAATTCCAACCAACCTCAGCAGTTGTTCATCAGCACAGCCTCAACAAAGCCTATCATTTTTAATGAAGGTCTCTTATCTGACATCTATAGCTAACAGAACCTTCATGACTCCGTTTTCAAATTGTTGAATGAAAAATTTATAAATTATTTTCTACAATTAGCAATCAATAAAATGAAATGGCTCCCTGATAATGACATAACAAGACAAAGTTTATTTATATTAATCAGCACAGTGAGTGTCTGCAGACGGCGTAAAGCTTGTTGATAACGTGCAAAATTATTTACGTTGCTATTTTAAATTTTCCTCAACCCTGGTGCTTCCGTTAACAGATGATTAAACTTTATCTTTTACAGGTTGGTAAGTTTGAAATCATCACCTCATCAGCTCTACGAGGTGCTGGCTGACCTCTTTAACTCCTCCCTCACCCTGGCAACAGTTCCCACCTGCCTGAAGACTGCCACCATCATCCCAGTACCAAAGAGCTCTACAGTGACTGGTCTGAATAACTATCGGCCAGTGGCCCTCACCCCGATAGTCGATAAATGTTTTGAAAAACTGGTCATGACCCACATCAAAACAACCAACATCAGCGAGGACCCGCACCAGTACACATACTGCAAGAATCGATCAATGGAGGACTCCATCTCCTCTGTGGTCCACACTGCTCTCACCCACCTGGAGCAGAAGGACTCTTACGTCCGTATGCTCTTTGTGGACTTCACATCTGCCTTCAACACCATGATCCCCCAAACCCTGATGGACAAACTGTTAGCCCCTTCATTTGCAACTAGTACTAGACTTCTTAACAAACAGACCACAGTCAGTGAGGATCCACAGTTTCTCCTCTACCATAACCCTCAGCACTGGCTCTCCTCAGGGCTGTGTGTTGAGCCCTCTCCTGTTCACTCTGCTCACGTATGACTGTGCACCTACCCATCCATGCTGTCATATTGTAAAGTTTGCAGATGATACAGCGGTGGTGGGATGCATCACAAACAATGATGAGTCCAGCTATAGGCAGGAGGTGGAACACCTGGAGAGCTGGTGCATGAAGAACAACCTTCACATGAACGTCCAGAGGACCAGACTTAGCTGTTTTAGATTTCACAATGTGCAGAAGATGAAGAAATGTTTGTGGACTTCAGAAGGAACAAACTCACCTACCCTACTCCTGAGCATAAGAGGATCTGTGGTGGAAGTGGTCTCCAGCAGTGGTGGAGAAAGTACTCAAACAATGTAATTAAATAAAAGTACAAATATACAGATAAAATGTACTCTAGTAAAAGTAGAAGTACCATATGAATATTTTTACTTAAGTAAAAGTAAACAAGTACTTGCTTTTAAAAATACTTAAAAGTATTAACGTAAAAGTACTTGCTGAATGCATTATCTAATGCAATCGTCTACAATATTAAGTGTAACTACCATATGTATATTTTCTGTAATACATTAATAGTGTTGAGTCATTTTAATGAACAATGCAGCAAATAATACATGTTTTTATTGTGCTTACTCTGTGACACAGTTCACACTTGGACTTGTGATCATGTTCCATCAGAATTTCAGGGATGCCGAGCCGACCCACGCCCAAGCGCCCAACCCCAGAAGGCGACAGCAAGGGCCCCCAACACGCCCGCGGGCAAAGGGACACCCACCCGGGGGCCACGTGACAGGAACGCGACACCAAGTAGCCTCAGATGTAACAGAGAGCCCAGCCTGACAATTAGACATTCATACACAGACACACTCACTCAGACCCACCCTCATCCTCACTCACACAAATACAAACAATAACGACACATTCCATTCATAATCCCGATGCACACTCTATACCCCCTAGGTCCAAGACATGTACCTGCCCCCTACATGGGGCAGCCCACACCCAAGCCCAGGAGGTAGGCCCATTCATTCTGGGCTGGAGAGTAGCCGACATCCAAGATCCGGCCCAACCACCGCCCTGCCGACAGGACAGGACACCCGAGCCCAAGCAGCCCCAGGGAGAGCGCAATGCCAGCCCCGCCCACGGCGAATCCCCAGGCCCGAACCCTCCCATAGTCCAGGACAACCCTCGACAGCCCACCTCCAGAATGCCCGCCAGGCAACCAGGGGGGTGAGAGAGAAAAAAAAAAATCTAGACCCCGACATACACACCCCCGTCCCCAAATGTGCTGTTGGTGTGTGTTGCTGTAAAGTGCCTTTAAAAAGGGAAGAGAAGGAGCAAAGGCTGGCATAATGCCAGTTTCCCCTCCACTCCAACTCTATCCCAGGCCCTTATTGTCTAAATGCATAATTGTGAGTGAGCATCGGCACGGGGGGCGAGAGTGTTGTCATCCCGCCACCCATAACCATAGTGCTCACCCCAATTCCTATATGTGAATTTTATGAGGATGTTTATGAGTGGATGTCTAAAGTGTATAATAAAATTGAGTCCCAGGTGGTTCTGAACAACAAAGATGTAAAAACGTTGTAGCACACCCGAGTCTCAAAATCCCTACATGTATTGACAATAAATACTTCTTAGAATATCATCAAATTAAGTATATTGTCAAAAAGAAATTTAAGATTAATAGAACATTGTTAGAGATACCAATATGTGTGTCAGAGTTCATTAATCTTAAACCACCCAAATTGTTATCTAAAATATACAAGAAATTGTCTAGAATAGATAACTCCATAACACTACCTGTTGCAAAATGGGAGAGATTTATTAGTCAACTTTGACCAAAACACCTGGTCTCAAATATGTTTAAAAACATTTAAAATGACTAGAATCTCAAATTTGCAATCAATACAGTATAAAGTTCTCTATAGAGTACATTATACAGGTCAGCGAATGTTTAAGATGGGTTTTACACCATCTAACAACTGCTCACAGTGCAAAGGCAATACAGTATACCTGATGACTATATTCACGCACTGTGGTTATGTCCACCCGTTCAGAGGTTCTGGGTACAGGTATGTGAAGACTTGTCTAAATGTTTGAAATGTAATATCCCTCTCTCCATCTGTTTGCTTATTGGGTATCTTTGAAGATGTTATACTAGAAAATAATAGATCCTGTATGCTTTTCACTGCCTTATGCATCGCAAAGAAAACCATACTCATAAATTGGAAAAATAAAAATAATCTTAGCATTAATCAGTATAAAAATCTTCTGTTAGATCATATTAGTCTTGAAACAGCATCTGCCGACACATCGGATCAATCTATCTGGCATTCTTTGATCGGCTCCGTTACGTAGTGAGGGTGGGGGGTCTGGGATCTGGCCTTGTGGGGCATTGGGGCTGGTGTGGGGGAGGTTGGGGTTTGGGGCGCCGGGGGGTTGGGGCTGTTTGGGCGGGGAGGACACTGCCTTCGACCTGGGGAGGACCGGGGGGGTTCTGGGGGATGTCTGCTGGGGGCGGCATGCGGGCCCTCGGGTGGTCGGGGGCGGCGTCATGGGTCGTCGGTCGGTGACCCGGCTGTGCTGGGGTGGCTTCGGGGTGGGCGCCGGGAGCTTGGGATTCTGGGGACGTGTCGTCCCCGGGCTTGGGCCTGGTGGGGGTCGGGGGTCTTGGGCTCTGGCAGGCGGGTCGCCGGGCTATGGGCTGGCTCACGCTCTGGTGCCCGGCCCTGGCCGGGGGCCCTCGGCTCGCTGGTGGGCTGGGGGTTCATGTGCTGGGGGGTTGGGTGTCTGGGGGCGTGACTGGTGGCCCATGGGAGGGGGCAGTGTGACCCAGCCTGGGTGTCTAGTGTGTTATGTGTTCTGAAAGATGTTAGAGTGAAGGGTGGGTGTAGTATTTCTTCTGGGGTGGGGACTAAGTAGATGTCCTTGATGATGGTCTGGGACTATGCATCGCAGGTGTGCGGGCCCTGCTTGGGGCCCGCTCTCGGTGCTTCCTGGCTCTGTAGGCGGTTGGGCGGGCGCTCTTGGCCGTGTCGTCCATGTGGGATCTTGTGTCCTCTTGGACGGCGGGCTGACTACGGTTCTTAGGGGTCTGGGCGGCCCTGGTGGACGTGGGCTGTTGGTTGTGGTGTTGGCGGCCCTCGGGGCCATGTCCCTCTCTGGTCTTTGGCTCAAAGGCCTGGCGGTCGGAGAGGTGTTTTCTTTGCCTCCCTCATGGGGTGGACCTTGGCGAACTGGGGGGGGGTTTGTAGGGTCAGCGGGGGAGCTGACTCACTGCGGGAGCATTGTTCCTGCAGATATTTTCTTCCCATCCCTCACCACGCACCTCCGCCCTCTGCTAAACTTTATTGTCCTTTCCTTTTCTACCCGTCTGTGCGTGATAATGTCTGTATTTGTTATTAACAAAGGTGGGCATATGAACGCTAGGGACCGCTAATGCGCTAATCCACTTACAGCAGACCTAACGTTTTGGTCAGCGTAACAGCAGAGTGACTAACTTTTATAATTCATAAGCGGATTTGTGCTATTTTTATTTAACACTAATTTGACTAAGGCTGCGCTTTTTTGCGCAAGGGAACTTGGCTTCCAAATCCCCCGGTCCCTTTCAGTGGGCTATATAATGTCGATTCACATGCTAATGACCCTGCTAATGACCCATTAATTCTACACCTACACCCCCCCACCCCCTACCCCTCAGTCCAAAATCCTTGGACCCAGTGCAAGCCTTGTATAACACATAAGCATTTATCGCTGCCAGGTCAAGCATGTTGTAGAACACGGCAATGGGCCGCACCGTATATAAATGTGCAATCTGGTCCATTATACCGGTATGTCAGTTGACCTCAGGTCATGTGACCTGTGTTGGTCCGTCAGTTTACCTCAGGTCATGTGACCTGAGTTGGTCCGTCAGTTGACTTCATGTCGTGTGACCTGTGTTGTTTTGTCAGTTGACCTCAGGTCATGTGACCAGTGTTGGTCCGTCACTTGACCTCAGGTCATGTGACCTGTGTCGGTCCGTCAGTTGACCTCAGGTCATATGACCTATGTCGGTCCATCAGTTGACCTCAGGTCATGTGACCAGTGTTGGTCCGTCACTTGACCTCAGGTCATGTGACCTGTGTCGGTCCGTCAGTTGACCTCAGGTCATGTGACCTATGTCGGTCCATCAGTTGACCTCAGGTCATGTGACCAGTGTCGGTCCGTCAGTTGACTTCATGTCGTGTGACCTGTGTCATTTTGTCAGTTGACCTCAGGTCATGTGACCTGTGTTGGTCCGTCACTTGACTTCAGGTCATGTGACCTGTGTCGGTCCGTCAGTTGACCTCATGTCATGTGACCTGTCTGTCAGTTGACTTAATGTCGTGTGACCTATGTTGGTCTGTCACTTGACCTCAGGTCATGTGACCTGTGTTGGTCCGTTAGTTGACCTCATGTCATGTGACCTGTGTCGGTCCGTCAGTTGACCTTAGGTCATGTGACCTGTGTCGATCCATCAGTTGATCTCAGGTCATGTGACCTGTGTCGGTCCGTCAGTTGACCTCATGTCGTGTGACGAGTGTCGGTCCGTCAGTTGACTTCATGTCATGTGACCTGTGTCATTTTGTCAGTTGACCTCAGGTCATGTGACCAATGTTGGTCCGTCACTTGACTTCAGGTCATGTGACCTGTGTCGGTCCATCAGTTGACCTCATGTCATGTGACCTGTCTGTCAGTTGACTTCATGTCGTGTGACCTGTGTTGGTCCGTCACTTGACCTCAGGTCATGTGACCGGTGTTGGTCCGTTAGTTGACCTCACGACATGTGACCTGTGTTGGTCCGTCAGTTGACCTCATGCCATGTGACCTATGTCGGTACGTCAATTGACCTCATGTTGTGTGACCTATGTCGTTTTGTCAGTTGACCTCAGGTCATGTGATCTGTGTTGGTCTGTCAGTTGACTTCATGTCATGTGACCTGTGTCGGTCCGTCAGTAGACCTCAGGTCATGTGACCTGTGTCGTTGTGTCAGTTGACCTTAGGTCATGTGACCTGTGTTGGTACGTCAGTTGACCTCATGCTGTGTGACCAGTGTCGTTGTGTCAGTTGACCTCAGGTCATGTGACCTGTGTCGGTCTGTCAGTTGACTTCATCTCATGTGACCTGTGTCGTTTTGTCAGTTGACCTCAGGTCATGTGACCTGTGTTGGTCCGTCACTTTACCTCAGGTCATGTGACCTATGTCGGTCCATCAGTTGACCTCATGCCATGTGACCTATGTCGGTACGTCAATTGACATCAAGTTGTGTGACCTGTGTCGTTTTGTCAGTTGACCTCAGGTCATGTGACCTGTGTTGGTCCGTCAGTTGACTTCATGTCATGTGACCTGTGTCGTGTCAGTTGACCTCAGGTCATGTGACCTGTGTTGGTCCATCACATGACCTCAGGTCATGTGACCTGTGTCGGTCCGTCACTTGACTTCAGGTCATGTGACCTGTGTCGGTCCGTCAGTTGACCTCATGTCATGTGACCTGTCTGTCAGTTGACTTCATGTCGTGTGACCTGTGTTGGTCCGTCACTTGACCTCAGGTCATGTGACCTGTGTTGGTCCGTTAGTTGACCTCAGGTCATGTGACCTATGTCGGTCCGTCAGTTGACTTCATGTCATGTGACCTGTGTCGGTCCGTCAGGTGACGGACAACAATAGGTCAAGCATGTTGTAGAACACAGCAATGGGCCACCTGCATGTGTCAGAACGCACCGTATATACATGTGCCAAGGACAAGGAGAGAGACAGTACTTGTAAGCAAAATAATTTATTTGACAGAACATCAGGGTTATAGGATAATCAGCACAGCAGAATAAGACAATTGTATGCATAAACTTGTTCTGGAGCAGACAAAGCTTTCCGTTCAGTGGATGTCCCAAAATGTTCAACTGTGAGATAACTTCAGGGTCTGTTATGTGTGAATTGGTCAGGGCCTCTCTAAGGGGGGAAGTGCAACTTACTTACCTGGTGGAAACATTGGAATGCAGTCTGGTGTGGTGGGGGTGTCTGAGTTGTGAGCACGCATATTTATAACAAAAGGCAGTTAATGGCCTACTAATGGTTGAAGAGAAGGAGGGGGTTTGTCCTCAGGATCTTGAAAATTCAGTCATCCTAGTGTTAAAATGCAGTACCGCTAATAACTAATTATCTATCAGTAAAAACGAATAAACTTATTTACAGGCTCTTATGCTGGCTCCGTAGCTGCTTGTTTTGCCTTTTTCCCCTCCCTCACCGTAAAGAGCAGAGAGGAGGGAGGGTTGGAAGGGGGGCAGAGGGGAGAACAGACGCAGATCTACCATGTAGGCCAATGATGCCGTTGCTTGGGGCCCCAAATCAGCAAGGGCCCCGGCCCCGCCCGCCCCGGCCAGTCACCTACATCACTAACATTGCTCATGCTTGTTAATGTACATTTAACATAAAAATAATTATAGTTACGATGAAAACGATCATTAAAAACGCAATACAAAAACCGGTCGATTTCTGTATCCCCCTACTAAAAATGGACTATTCCATCTTGACATCTTCCGGGTCAGAGGTGAACTCGGGTGTTAACGTTTATGGCTAGCTGTTTGCGCTCGGTCTCTTCATAAATCCGCAGAGAACCCAGCGGTTTCAAGCCAAATTAATGTGGCCGGAGGATTGTATTGTGTGTTTTGTGTCCACCACTCGACGGTGGGTCGTTTGTTTTATGTATTTGGGTTCCTTTTATGTAGAAATGTGGTGGCGAGATGCCCATGTATTTGAGATTTAAAAGTGGTCTTAGGGATTAAAAGATCATTCTCATTTTGTTAATTTCGTGGCCGAATAGAATATATGTACGTAAAGTATTAAATAAATCCTTTGATTTTTGTAATTTCATCCTTTTAGGATCATTTTAGTTACTTTTCATTAAATCTGTTGACTGCCTATAGAATTTTGGAATTGGTTTAATTTATTTTTCGGTTGCGCAACAAAAAAGAAATTACTATTTGTTTTTTGAAACAATATTGAAGTAAATTAAGCTTAATTGACTCTTATATGAATTCAACTTGGATACAACTTGGAAGTGCACTTAAAAACTTGATCTCTAACTTTAATTTTACCTGTACTGTTGATATGGTCTTTGAATTGAAGTTATAATAATGTAATAAACTTTATTTGTATAGCACCTTCCTGCAATGCCTTGCATTGATCAAGGTGCTTAACAGACATAGGATAATCTAAAAAAAATAAATACAAAGTATGTGCATATGTAATGAAGAATATAATTTGTACGTGCAACTGTTAATACATGTAAAGTTTTTTTTTATGTTTGTTGCTCTTTTTGCCAACTGTGATGTTTCTTCTGTCCAGGACTGTAAATAGGTGGGTCAGGAGGAGTTAATGGGAAGCTGCTGCTGTGACGTAAGAGGTAGGATAAAGGTGTACTGTATAACAGTTCATGCACCGCTAGTTGGCAGTTGTTCTATGAAATTTCAGATCAACCCCAAATGGTTAATGTTTTATCATCTTTTTTGATTCGTGAAAGGTGGGCACACTCACTGGTTTGGAAGAAAACAAACAGACTTAATTAAAAATAATGGATATTTATTAAAGAAGTCTTGTGATAGAAAAAAGTAAAAAAACATACATGTTCAGATACACAAACAGTTGTACATCTCTTCAGATATACAAGTCAAACAGTTTTCCTGCTAAGATGCAGGATGCGCAAGATGAAGGCAACTAGCCGTGCTATTGAGAGACGTGTAAAATCATCTGGTCTCTCTGTGCATAAGCAGGCATATAAAGAACATCAGAAAGCGTACGCCTTTTCTTTAAAAGAAGCACGCTCCAAATATTATTCTAACATCATCAACACCTGCCCTGGAAACTCTAAACAGCTCTTCTCCACAATCACTCGTCTGCTTAATCCCATTAAGCAAACTCTTGAGGACTCTGCTCAAAAATGCGACCTGTTTCTTTCATCTTTTAAAACCAAAGTTGACACTATCAGATCTCAGCTCCACAACCTCCCCGTTCTCAGTGTGCCACCCACCCGTCTGCATTCTGGGACCCTAAACAGCTTTGACGAAGTTGTTCAGAGTGAGGTGGAGGCCATCATCAAGAAAATGAAGCCTTCATCCTGCGCCCTGGATCCTTTCCCCTCGTCTCTCATAAAAACCAATCATTCTGCAATAGGCCCACTTATCACTCAAATAATAAATCAGTCTCTACAATCTGGTCATGTTCCACTGCCTCTAAAAACCGCCATCATTAGGCCTCTTCTGAAAAAATCTAATTTGGATCCCGACATTTTTTCTAATTACCGCCCAATTTCACACCTCCCTTTTCTGTCTAAAGTGCTGGAAAAAGCTGTTGCTGCTCAGCTGCAGGATCACCTACAACAACACTCCCTGTATGAGAAGTTCCAGTCTGGATTCAGGGCAGCTCACAGTACAGAGACTGCATTGCTGAGAGTTACCAATGATGTCCTCTTGGCTGCTGACACTGGCTCTCCCTCCATCCTTGTCCTCCTTGACCTCACTGCAGCCTTCGACACTGTGGACCATAGTATCCTCCTCCACCGTCTTCATGTGGAGGTCGGTCTCTGCGACACCGTCCTGGACTGGTTCAAATCTTTCCTCTCCAATAGGCTGGAATGTGTTAGTCTTGGCAACGCCACGTCCCAGACAGTCTGTGTCTCCTGTGGTGTCCCTCAGGGGTCGGTTCTGGGGCCCCTGCTGTTTTCCCTTTACATGCTGCCTTTAGGTCAAATTATTA
Source organism: Garcialebias charrua (assembly GCA_038048925.1). Taxonomy (NCBI): domain Eukaryota; kingdom Metazoa; phylum Chordata; class Actinopteri; order Cyprinodontiformes; family Rivulidae; genus Garcialebias; species Garcialebias charrua. The sequence continues at coordinate 108,011 of JBBPBX010000470.1, read as the reverse complement.
ATCAGTTCAACATTTCTTTTCACTGTTATGCCGACGATACACAGCTTTACATCAGGACTGGAGCATCCTCATCTTCCACCTTGTCATCTCCATCTTCACTCACTGCCCTCTCTGCCTGCCTGGAGGCAATTAGGGCATGGATGAATCAGAACTTTCTTCAATTAAACTGCTCCAAGACTGAGGCCATACTGATTGGCACCCCTCACCAGGTACAAACATCTCCTATAACAAGACTTTCCTTTTCTGGACAAGACATCCCCCTCTCCACCTCTGTTACTAATCTTGGAATAAAAATGGACTCCAATCTTACATTTGAAAATCACATTAAGCATCTGTTTAAAACTTGCTTCTTCCATCTTCGAAACATCTCCAGACTTCGCCCATCCCTAACTTTTTCCGATGCTGAGAAGCTCGTCCATGCTTTTGTCTCCTCCAGGCTCGACTACTGCAACTCCCTGTTTATTGGAATCCCTGGCAAAAACCTTCAGAAACTTCAATATATTCAAAACAGTGCAGCAAGGATCTTGTTGAGAGTTCGTAAATTTGAACATATTACGCCCATTCTCCATAACCTTCATTGGCTTCCTGTCGCCTACAGAATTCAGTACAAAACTGCTCTCATTACACATCAATGCTTACACGGAACTTCACCAGATTATCTGAAGGATATTCTTATTCCATACTCATCCACCCGTTCGCTGCGGTCACAGAACAGTAATCTCCTTCACATTCCGAGAACCAAATTAAGGACCATGGGTGACCGGGCTTTCAGTGTGGCTGCCCCCCACCTGTGGAACTCTCTTCCTGACTGTCTGAGAGCCCCACAGTCTGTGGTTGACTTTAAGAGCGGCTTGAAGACCTTTCTTTTCAACCGAGCATACTCTACCTCCTCATGATTCTACTTTTGATCTTAGCTGATACTGTTATTGATTTTAATTGTTTTATTATTTGTTTTATTGACATTTAATTCTGTTGCACCTTGTAGCACACCTTGTAGCACTGCCTCCCTCAAATCTCACACCGCAGGAAAGGAGAGCCATAACATCACTCAGCCAGGACCAAAACATCACCATTTTACCAGCGGACAAAGGAAGATGCACAGTAATACTCAACACATCTGATTAGCAGGAGAAAATAACAACACTACTGAGTGACAGGAACACCTATGAGCCCCTGAAGAGGGATCCAACTAACACCTTTAAAAAGAAAGTCACTGATTATCTGCAAAAACTCGAAAAGGAGAAAACAATCAATCGATCATTGTATTATAGATTATACCCGGGTGAGGCCACTCCCTGTCTGTATGGACTTCCAAAAATACACAAAGAAGATACACCTCTCAGACCCATCGTGAGCAGCATGAACTCAGTGACATACAATGTTGCTAAACATCTGGCTGGTATTTTAGCTCCTCTGGTTGGAAACACACCTCATCATATAAAGAACTCCATTGATTTTTCCAACAAAGTTCAACATTTGAAGCTAACCCCGGGAGAAACTCTTGTATCATATGATGTGACTTCTCTGTTCACATGCATACCCATTTCTGAAGCAGTAGAAACCGTCAAAAAACGACTTCTACAGGACAAGGATTTGGACAAAAGGACCAACTTAACCCCAGACCACATCTGCACCCTGCTGGATCTCTGCCTCTCCACCACCTATTTCAAGTTCAATGACATATTTTACAGACAGAAGCACGGCTGTGCCATGGGATCTCCAGTGTCACCCATTGTTGCAAACCTCTACATGGAGGAAGTGGAACAGAGAGCCCTTAACTCCTATGAGGGGACAACTCCAAGCCATTGGTTCAGATATGTGGATGATACCTGGGTCAAAATCCAAGCCAGGGAGGTGGAAGCGTTCACCAGACACATTAACTCGGTTGATAACAACATCAAGTTCACCAGAGAGGATGCTAACGATAACAAGCTGCCTTTTTTGGACTGTTTGGTGCATATGGAGGGAGAGGACAGTCTCAACATTGAAGTTTACAGAAAACCAACCCACACAGACCAGTATCTTCTGTTTGACTCTCACCATCCACTGGAACACAAACTTTCTGTCATAAGAACCTTACAGCATCGGGCAGAACACATCCCCACAAGGACAGAAGGGAAGGAAAAGGAACAGAAACACATCAACAAATCGCTGCAAACATGTGGATATCCCAACTGGGCTTTTGTCAAGTCAGCGAGGAAATCTGCTAAACACAATAATCAACAGAAAAATGCTAACAGACGGAAAAACATTGTCATTCCTTATGTTGCTGGAGTCTCAGAGAATTTCAGAAGGATTTTCAACAAACACAACATCCCAGTACATTTCAAACCCAGCAGGACTCTCAGACAGAGGCTGGTCCACCCTAAGGACAGAACCCCCACACACAAACAGAGTGGTGTGGTGTATGCAGTCCAGTGCAGCGAGGTCTGCTCAGACCGTTACATTGGAGAAACGAAGCAGCCTCTTCACAGACGAATGTCCCAACACAGGAGAGCCACCACCTCTGGACAAAACTCTGCTGTTCACCTCCACCTCATGGACAAGGGACACTCATTTGAGGATGAAAATGTGCAAATTTTGGACCGAGAGCACAGATGGTTTGAGAGGGGTGTTAAGGAAGCTTTGTATGTTAAGAGAGAAAAACCTTCTCTTAACAGAGGAGGAGGTCTGAGATTTCAACTTTCCAAGACTTACAACTCAGTTTTGGGGCTGATTCACAAACGTTTTACACCGGATGGGAGCAGAGGTGTCTTGTCTGTGAATTAGACTAGCAAAGTTTGTTGAGAAACCTCTGTTGTTGGGCTGTGAGGTGTTTTTTGTCAATTTACATACAGTTGTTGTGTCTGCTGTCAGAGACTTCAAGGGAACTCCCTACTGTTAAGGTGTGATCTGTCAATTTACATGTATGTGTTACCTCAGCTTGCAATTTACATATGATGGTGCGTGACTCCTGTTATAAATCCACACGCACACACAGTCTGGTTCATTGAATTGATAAAGCTTTTCGGATGAGAAGCGAAACGTCTTCTGTTACAAATAAAGTCCAGTTGATCTTGAATTGAACGCCTTTTTGATTTATCATGTCCTGGACGACTGAGAATCTTCACCAGCATATTTGAGATTTTCATTAATGAAAAGTGCGTTATAAATTGAATTCATTATTATTATTATTATTAAGATAAACGTGTCTATTTAAATCTCGCTACAGTACTAACCGTACACACACAAGGCATTGATGTAACTCATTATTCCTCACCTTGACACAAACTGGGAGAGTCGTCACAGTTTGGCTTGGAATATACATCATGCAGCTCGACGTCTGATCAGGACTTGCAGCAGACCCTCGAATTGTTTATCCGAGCGCTTCTCAATTTATACCTTTGTGGAGTACATGACTTCACTCACTCATCAAACATGTTTTCAATCAAACTTTGTTTTTCAAAGCAGTGCCAGGCACTGCCAAAAACTTTCTGTTTCATCTATCAGCTACAAGGTCAGTTTGCCCTTAATTGCTGAGCTGTACTCATCAACATCTTTACAAACTTGGCTGTGAGATACATGGAAACATTATTTGCCTAACTCCCTTTCAGAAGAACTGCCAGGCTTGAAGTGAGATGGGTGATATGCATTCATTCCATCAAAGACCAGTCTTTCGAGAAGGATTGGGCCCTTAATCTTTCAAAGAAACTCTGGACCTTTGAAGCAAAGCCACACAACACCCCCCCCTCTTCAAGGCTTTAATGAAACATCTTGACACTAAACTAAAATGTTTTTTGTGTTGCATTAAGCATTAACTCTTAAAAATTGATAAACATTTAGTCAGAAAAACATTAATACTTCTTAATCTGTTCATTCCACCTTATGATTTTTTGACTAATTTTGAAAATTTTTCCCTGTCACCTCATGGGACATTTCTAAGACAGTGTTACAAACTAATCTAATTATATGATCCTTCCTACAAAACAAAGCACTAAAATACAAAAGTAAAGGAGGGATATTGCACATTCTCACTTTATTAGTTTTAAACCATATGTAACTCACTTTATTAGTTTAAACCGCTGTAAAACTTTTCCCTTAAACTCAATCATAAGTTTCGGCACTCATGGACCCGTTCTGTTGCGCACCAGAAAGGGGTGAGTGACTGCAAAGCAGAATTGCCAATTAATCAATCAATAAGTCTTGTTGTCCGCACTCCCACAAGCATACAACACATACATCCTTTAAAAAGGCACCTAGTTACTTTTTAAGGACGATTTTACTGTCCAGATAAAACCTATTCCTGTTTATAGCACATATCTGTACATGTGCATGTCATCTCTAATTAATCATCATTTAGTCTTAAAAACAAATCTCATTTCATCATTTCAGATTTTTATCACTTCAGGTAAAATAAAACAAAATAAAAACTCAAAGAACAATAAAGAATGTTCCCAACTTAGTCACTTCACGATGGATCTTGTGGCTCCACCCTCTGGAACAACTCGCACACCTTAAAGGTCGATGCACAAGGTCGTTGCACTGGAACGTTACACGCGCCGGACACCATTGCTCACATTGTCACCAGCTGGACCGATGTACAGGACATTTGAAGCCGTCCTGTCTGTTCATCTCGTGGCAAAGAGCCCCAACTGTCCTCCTTTCAGGACAGGTTTGGGCGTCGAAGAGGTGGGGGAGTCACCAGCCGTGTTGTGGCACAGATGAACTTGAACGCCACCCTCAGACGCTTTCCTCTGGAGTCAATCACGTTGTCTCCTAGGCCCACCGCCATTGTCCCAGCAGACACAAGCCACCACCCTCAGGCGCTTTCCTCTCCGTCGTCCTCTGCGCGTCCTCAGTCCATCCCATCAGACAGACAACGACACACCACGACATCAAGCTTTGGAAAAAAGCAAAAGACTGAGATAGAATGACAGAAATTAGTGATCTTTCAGATAAAAGGTTCATTCCTTAAACTTGGAGGAGGAGAAAGGAAAATAAAACTTAAAACCCCTCTTCCTTTTTTTATTCACTGTCTGATTCTTCCAATGTCACCTGTTGACCATTTTGTAATCCTAATTTTTTGGGCTTGACCTGTTTGATTCATCAAAACCCTGCAAACCAAGCTCAAACAACCTGCCTCTTCCCCCTTTTTTTTCTGCTTCAGTGTTCTGACCCTAATGACCTCATTCTCCCTCGTCCCAAACGCTATCTATCAACCTCCTCAGAGCTGACGTTTCCTTCCTGTGCAATTTTTCCTCCACTACTCCGTTCTCTGCATCTCTAATTTCCACCTTTTCAGTTCAACATTCCATGCATAACTTTCACTTTCACACACACGAACGGTTCTGCTAGCTCTCTGTTTTGGAGATAAGGCAGACAACCCAACATCCACAGAGTTTCCATCGTCACCTAGCTCAGCTTGTAACACATGATCACGGAGGGAACTAAAGCTGCTGTACACACGCGCACACCTTTTACACATATGAGCAGGGGCTGTCACACCCCGCTACTGCTTTTACACACATACACCCGGACAGAGGGAGCAGCTCCGCGCACACACTCTACTATCTCTCGTTCCAAATGCTCCAAACGCACCATACATTACTCATGGCAGATGAGACACACTTTTCCTCAGTCTCTTAACCACTTTCTCTTTTTTTTTCACTTTCACTAATTTTTGCTCATGCATGCGCCTTTGAACTTAAACAATAACTCCTTTTCCTTTCCTCGTAATTCTTCCTCCAACAAATCACTCCTGCTAACTTTTTGGACAACTTCCAACTTTCTGATCTGCAGAAATTCCTTAACAAGCTCTATTCCTTATCAAAATTCAACAATCCTCTTCTACACGGCTGCACAGACACACACAAGCGTCTTTGCACCTTCGACACATGGCTGCAAATCTTTGTCACAGGCATACACACAGAGAAGCGCTGCTCCTCTTTTTTATTTACTTCACTTCAACTGATAAAGCTATCAAAATAAATCACCTAACTTTTTCAGAGCTTAATGAGGCAAAACTCACAAGGGTTTACACCTTGGCAAAAATACTTATGTTACACTTCAGCTCAAAGAATCGGTCAGCAGCTTAAGGCGTCCCCAAAACCGCTGATCCAAACTTATCAGCTCTCAACAGCGGGAATCTCTCATCCGCTTCCAAAACAACAATGGAATCACACCCCTGCTTCACAAACAACGGGGATAACACCCGCTTCCAAGAACACAGTTTCACACCTTTCCTTTTTTCCTTCCAAACAGCCAGTGTGCATCCTTTCATCTTATCTTTTTAAGCACCTTGGAATGTGCTTTACAAATAAAGATAAGATATCCCATCCTGGCTCATCGCCATTAATGTTCTATGAAATTTCAGATCAACCCCAAATGGTTAATGTTTTATCATCTTTTTTGATTCGTGAAAGGTGGGCACACTCACTGGTTTGGAAGAAAACAAACAGACTTAATTAAAAATAATGGATATTTATTAAAGAAGTCTTGTGATAAAAAAAGTAAAAAAAACATACATGTTCAGATACACAAACAGTTGTACATCTCTTCAGATATACAAGTCAAACAGTTTTCCTGCTATGATAAACGTGTCTATTTAAATCTCGCTACAGCACTAACCGTACACACACAAGGCATTGACACAAGGCATCCACTCCACTTTACCCACACGTTGGAGGAGTTACTTCCGCTTCCCTCACGCTCTGTCGCGCTGCAGAGTTTGTTTTTGTTTTTTTACAGAGTTCGCTGTCGTCTCCTCCCCCTGTCTATCCTGAGGTTGTGATAGGCCAAAATGACGCGCTCCACCAAAGATGTTTTATTGTCGACAGATGCATTACTCTTTCTTGAAATCCAGTCGGGGGAAATGATGCATTCTAATCTGCCACGGGTCTTTCAAGTGGAGAAGACGAAAATACGTTCCGGAACGCACCTTACGCTTAAAAAAAGTCCCGGTACTCTCCGGGTTAAATTTTAGAAGTGGCGGAACTGGGTACCGGTGAGTTCCGGCCCACTTAAAGCACTGACTATATCAGGGGTCACCAACCTTTTCGAAACTGAGAGCTACTTCGTGGGTACGGAGTCATACAAAGGGCACCACTTTGATAAACTCTTCGGAAATAACAAAGCGTAAATTGAAAAAGATGTATAATAAACATATTTCTAAGAACATATTTTTAAGATAGACATTTTAAAATATATATAAATACAAAAAAAGAATAACAACTGAATAAAATGACATTTTAAATGCAGCTTAGTAGTGAGTTGTGCTATTTTTAGAACAGGTCCGAGGGCACCCCAAATGGTCCTTGGGGGCACCCGGGTGCCCGCGGGCACCACGTTGGTGACCCCTGGACTATATTGTATTTAGTATTAAACTATTACAGCTAAGTAATCAGTAGACATACTTAGCTGTAGTTTTATTTAAAAGAAAAATTTGTTTGAACCATGCCACAAATTAAAAGTTGAACACTAAATATTGGCATGTGTGACAGCACCTGTGTGACAGCACCTGTGTGACAGCACCTGTGTGGCAAGATGGCGCCAGTGTGTTGGGCGTCTCGTCTGCCACTCTGTCTTTTTTTATTATTATTGTTTCTATGCTTTTATGATGTGGACTCTCTACTGGTGTATGATCGCCAAACCCTTTTTGGGCTTCGTCTGCCTGCTGCTAATATTTTACATCATCATGAGAAGCACGATTCTTTGCCCCCGCTGTTGGCCGGAGTTCCATCATACCTGTGCCGGGTACCACACCCCCCTCGCCGGAGAAGACGTCACCGGCGTCGAGGTAAACGCGGTGGGCTCTTGGTGAAGCTGAGGACCGTTTTGGCAAGTTCGCCGGGAGTATTCCTGTCCCAGATTGGATCATTTCCTGGTCTGCATGCTTCGCGGCGCTCCTTGGACCCGGTTGATTCCTGGCTGGTACCTGTTGTCGACTCGGATCAACATTTCTTTCCTCCACGTCTCACTCCTCCACATCTGCGCTGGCGAAGTGCCGACCTTGGAAATCTGCAACACTTTGCTCGGATTAATTCTTCTGCTGCATCGCCAGAACCAGTTACTATCAGGATGGGTCTGGTAAATGCGAGATCTGTTGCAAACAAAACTTTTATTCTGAAGGATTTTTATTCGTCTCAGGGTTTGGACTTTCTCTCCGTGACGGAAACTTGGATTTCTTCGGGTGAGTCCAGTGTTTTCTCAGAACTTTTACCCCATGGTTGCTCATATTTTAATACTCCAAGGCTCTCGGGCCGTGGAGGAGGTTTAGCTGTCATTTATAAATCTTGTTTTGACTGTAAGCAGTTGTCCCCCCCGACTGCTTTTTCTTCGTTTGAACTGAGCATGTTTGAGCTCGGCTGCACTCCTCCACTTTTGTGCGCAGTCATATATAGGGCTCCCAAGTACAATAAGGATTTCATACGGGACTTTTCTGATTTTTTGAGCGATTACATGTCCAAATATGAGCAAATTTTATTTTTAGGAGACTTTAATATCCCGGTGTGCAGCCCTGGAAAGCCGCTGGTGAAGGATTTTTTAGATTTAGTGGATGCATTTGGTCTCACTCAATCAGTGAAGGGCCCAACGCATGAACGTACACACACCCTCGACCTTGTCTTATCTTATGGATTGTCTATTTTAAACTTGGAAATTGGTGATGCATTGTTTTCCGACCATATGCCAGTTTTATTTGATTTTATTCCTGTTTCTAAAGCTGTTAAACCCTGTGCTCCTGCTCGAAGCTGCCGTGTTTTTAACTCATCCACTGCTGCTCATTTTTCCACAGCCTTTAATAGTTTAAATTCACAGCTCTCTGTGTCTCTCAGCACTGAGGAGCTTTCACTACATTTTGATTCTTTATGCAACACTATTCTGAATGATGTGGCCCCAATTAAAACTAGGCGTTCAAAGCCTAAATCTGACCCGTGGTTGAGCGACCATACCCGTGCCATTAGGCAGGTATGCAGGAAAAATGAACGCAAATGGAGAAAGGATGGTCTCCAAGTCTCATTTGATATGCTGAGAGAGAGTTGGCGTCGCTATCAACAAGCTGTAAAAACAGCCAGAGCCAAATATTTCTCTGACATTATTGTTGCCAACTCTCACAATCCCCGTGTTCTTTATGATACAATCAACACGGTCCTAAATTCACATGAACCGGTTCCTATTGAAGCATCTAAAGAACTTTGTGATAAGTTCCTTCAATTTTTTTTGGACAAGGTTACGAACACGAGGGCTTGTATTTCTTTTCCTTCCCATGACCCTTCCATCCTGGTCCCCTGTCCTGCACTTTTTGATCATCTGGAGCCTATTTCTCTCTCCTACCTAGAGAAAATTGTCACCAGTATGAAACCATCAGGTTCCCCCCTTGATGTTGTACCTCCTTGTTTTCTTAAGGAGGTATTTTCTACAGTTGGCTCTTTTGTTCTAAATTTGATCAATAGCAGCTTAATGTTTAGCGTGGTGCCAGGCAATTTTAGACATGCTGTGGTTCAGCCATTATTGAAAAAACCTGGCCTTGATCCTACCTCTTTGTCCAACTTTAGGCCAATTTCAAAGTTACCTTTTATTTCAAAAATATTGGAAAAAGTTGTTTACACCCAGCTGAAGGACTTTTTGGATGAATTTAAAATTTTGGAGGTCTTCCAGTCTGGTTTTAAAACCTACCATAGCACTGAATCTGCTCTTCTAAGGGTTTTTAATGACATATTTTTATCGCTGGATTCTGGAAACTGTGTTTTACTTGTGCTTTTAGATTTAACAGCTGCTTTTGACACAGTCGACCATGAAATTCTTATCGCCAGATTGGAGCAATGGGTGGGCATCACTGGCTCAGCTCTGCAGTGGTTTAGGTCCTACCTTTCAAATCGAAGTTTCAGTGTGAAGATTGATAATTTTACCTCTGCATCTGCTGCCCTCCCCTGGGGTGTACCCCAGGGATCTATCCTTGGTCCTCTTCTCTTCTCACTTTACCTTCTGCCACTCGGTTCTATTTTCAGAAAGCATGGTGTGCAGTTTCATTTGTATGCGGATGACTGTCAAGTCTATTTTCCTGTAAAACAAAATGGCTCCACGCAGTCTCTTCTGGACTGTCTTGGTGACATTAGAGGGTGGATGGCGCTTAATTTCCTCCATTTTAATGATAAAAAGACCGAGGTTATGGTCTTTAAATCTAGTGCTCCTGACAGTCCCACCACTTTTGATTTTTCCTCTTTGGCCCCATATGAAAAGTCGATTGTGACAAATCTAGGAGTGAAAATTGACCCCTGCCTGAAACTGGACTGTCACATCAACAGCATGGTTAAGTCCTCGTTCTTTCATCTGAGGCGCCTGTCAAAAATCAAGCCCCTCCTTTCTAGACGCCACTTAGAGACAGTAATCCACGCTTTTATTACTTCACGCCTGGATTATTGTAACTCTCTTCTGATTGGAGTAAATAAGGCCTCGCTTTCTCGGTTGCAGCTGGTACAAAATGCTGCTGCACGATTTTTGACTGGTACAGGCAGACGTGAGCACATCACTCCAGTTTTAATGTCCCTTCATTGGCTTCCTGTCCAGTTTCGAATCCATTTTAAAGTTTTATTGTTTGTTTTTAAGTCTTTGAACGGTTTTAGTCCCTCTTATCTGTCTGAACTGCTTCAACTTTATGTGCCATCACGTGCTCTTAGATCTGCTGACCAGATGCTTTTAGCAGTCCCGAAAACCTTTTATAAGACCAGAGGAGACAGAGCATTTTCAGCTCTGGCTCCTAAATACATACAGTACTACAGTACTGTATGTATATACTGTATGTAAGTACAGAATCTCGTTTTCATCACATGTACCACATGCGGTGCAAATGACAATAAAGACTCTCTGACTCTGACTAAATTGTGGAACGAGCTGCCACTGAAGGTCAGGCAGGCCCCATCAATATCTATTTTTAAAACTCGTTTAAAAACACATATGTTTTCATTGGCTTTTAAACCAGAATGAGTTCACATCTCTGTTTTAATGTTGTACTATTTTACTTGTGATGTTCTGATATTTATATGATTGAGATTGATTGTTTTTATTGTTTTGTGCTTGTTTTTATTCTTGTACAGCACTTCAGACGGCTGCTGCTGTATTTTTAAGTGCTTTATAAATAAACTGGTATGGTATGGTATGGTACAGTATGTCCTTTTTTTGCCGTCTGTGGGGAACATTGAAAGAAAGGACGCCCGTCTCTTCATTGTTGGTGACCCTGCATACCCGCTTTTGGACTGCTCATCAAAGGATACCCAGACTCCTCGTCTGACTCCTCAACAAGTCATTGAACGTTTACCTTAGCTCAGTCAGGGTGGAGGTAGAGATGACCTTCAATTTGCTGAAGTCACAGCGGAGAGTTCTTCTAAAAAGATACTTGTCATGTATTTATGTTCACATGCAGTTAACATTTGTATAAATATATTATCACAATAAAAAACTGCAAATAATACTAGTGAACATCTGAGCTCTTTAATGGACCAAACATTTTAACAAATTCTTGTAAACAATTGATATTGCTTGTTTGAAACATGTTTCATTCTTAGTGCAATTTGAGGTACCGGTATACATGTATCAGATAGAGGTCGAAACGTCTTCTGTATCAAATAAAGTCCTGTTGATCTTGTATTGAACGCCTTTTTTGATAAAAATGAAACATTCAAAACATTTGTGCAAAACAGACCATGTGCACAGATCACCACATCTTGTAATGATGACAAAAAAAACATTCTTTGTCATTTAAAACTACAGTACTACAGTTACAGGGGCAGCTGTGGCACAGTGGTAATGGCAGTCGACCCCCGATCGGAAGGTTGGAGGTTCAAATCCCGCGTCCGCTCACCATGTGTCATTGTGTCCCTAGGCAAGACACTTAACCCCGAGTTGCTCCCGGTAGGTCTGGATGGCGCCTTGCAAGGCAGGCTAATTCAACCCTCAATAACTTTAGTATTTGGAACTGTTAAAAGTACCTAGCATTAAATTTACAACCACACTAGAACACATGTTCCCTAAACTGCAGCACGCACACACAATCTGAAGAAGTGTCAACTCTTCACTTTCACATGTAAGCACCAGAATACAGTAGTTAACTGGTGTAGTTCTGTGTAACATTTTGTATTTGTTTCTCATGCAACCAGTCACTCTTTCCACATTAATTCTAAGGTGTGTTCATGTGTTTTCAACATCATTAGCATCAAGTTGACACCTCCCTTTAGTAAATGATGGGATTTTAACTTCAGCACATCATTCATTTATACTTTTGTTGGCTGGAACTGGGACCCTGTGTACACAGTTTTGTTCCACCTCACATACAGCATGTGATGTGAATGGCAATAAAGAACCTTGACCTTGACTCCCACAGTCTTTAATATCAAAGCATCTGTCTTTTGAGCCTCTGTAATTTGAGAGAAGATCACAGCTTCTGTTATGAGCTTGTCTGCACATCCATCCCTTGAACAGAAAATAAGGCACAGTATTAGACAGAGTTTTATGTGACATTAAAAAGATGGCAAATATGCTGAACAGGACACATTAGTGTTTGTAGAACCTTTGATATTGTGAGGTTTTTTAATGCTTGCAGAAAATGTCTAACAGTGTTAAACAATGATGACAAGATGGCAAAGCAAGGGCGTCCTGTATAATAATACTTTAAAAATTATTTGTCTAGCTGGTTTTTATTCAGCTCTGACCTGTTCTCATGTAACAGATGATTTATTTATGCTCCTCTTTGTTCATACAACTGACATATTTGTAACTTTGCTGCTGGTCCCTATTTCTCATCATCTGCAGCTTCTAAACTCATCTGCAGTTTATTTAATTTCATATGAATGTTTGCCTTCAACAGGACATATCAGAACATAATCAGTAGTAAAAGTAAACAACACTACAGTTTATTTCACAGTAACACAGATGTCCACTCAGACTACGTTTATATACAAAAATAGAAACACAACCTAAACTAGGTTGACCCACTTCTATGAACTAAACCTGAACTAAACACCTGGACAAAATCATGGCAAACCCTTACGAAACAAAAATATATTGGAATATATTGTAAAATATATTGGAATATATTGTAAAATATATTGTAATATATTGTACAATATATTCCATTATATAGAAATGTTATGATATATTTTCAAATATACACAAAGACATGTACACAATATATGTGAATATATATTGTGTATATAAAACGACCCACATATCTGCATAGTTTTCCCACTGTAGCTGACTTTATTTTTTAAGTTAGCAGGTTTACAGAAACAAAACTCCTTGATGAATTTTGCAATGTCCCTAACCTAACCCAAACCCTCAAAAAGAATGTTGCAAAATTCATTTTGCCATTAATTTGCTATTTTTTAAATACTGTGCGCCTAAACTTTTCTAAAGAGCAGCAATTGGTCCACCAAGTCAAATGTTTTGATAGACAGTAGATTTGAGCCAATCATTCAACAGGTAATGATCCAATCAATCACAAAGGGGGCGGGACTATTTGCACCGACCCAAGGCGGGGGGAAAAAAAAACAAGAAGACCCTTGCCCTCTCGATGCAAGTTACCGCGAAGAGTTGAAACTTCGTTAACAATATGTCGAAGTTACGGTATGCGCTTGTTTCTTGGACAAAAGGTGCCGATAAAGATGCTGTCAGCATTGTCCCAACGAAGTGGATAGTAGACTTTGACTCTGAAATATACCTCCAGAGATTACCTGGTTGCGTGTCGATGCTAACGTGCTAGCAGGCCGTGGTGATTCAGCTAGCAGGCGAGTAAACCGTTTTTATCGTGTTTTACTGTGTTATAAACATTTAACTATAATGAAGTCGAAGACGCAAATTCATCAATGGCAGGACTCACAGCTGCATCGAATCAATCAACTGTCCACCTGGATACAACTGCATCGAATCACTCAACTGTCCACCTGGATATAAGGCGCCCCTTTCCTCAGCTCTTCCTGTTTGCCCGTTACTAGTCTAGTCGCCTCCCTCCACCTCCCCGTCTCCTCCCGGGGTTTCTGGTTCCTCGGTTCTCCCCTGTTCTTCGTCCCGCCTCCGCCGCCTGGGGTTGTCCTGCTCGCCTTCGTCTTGGTCCTGCTGCTGTGTGCGTTCCTGCTTCCTGTTCCCTGCGACCCAGCCGGTCATGGCAGATGGCCGCTTGTCCTGAGCCTGGTTCTGCTGGAGGTTTCTTCCTCTCGAGGGAGTTTTTCCTTCCCACTGTCGCTTCGTGCTTGCTCAGGATGGAGGTTCTGCGCTGGTGTTCGTCTCAGGGTTGTCCGGAGCCGTCGGCCGCTGGCTGGCCGTCATTCACGTACCGGTGGGATGGATTGGACGTCTGCGATCCCTTCTCCACCACCGGGTTCGGGTCCCGGGGGGTAGATATCCATAATCTATCTCCCTATGCCGGACATTCAAGCTCTCAGCAGTCCGGCATGCATGCCCTCCGCCGGGGCCCGAGCGCCAAAGAAACCTTAATCAATAAAACATTTTAATTGTATTCTTTCTCTCGTTTTGTGAGTCTCTTCAGGTTGAAATAAGTTACGCTGATATTGTTAAGAGTTTATATATATATATATATATATATATATATATATATATATATTATTTTGTGCGTTGTTCAGTTAGAAAAGAAAAACAGACATGACGAGCTCAGTTAGCAACAAAATTACAAGACCAAATGCACTAATGTAATGAATGATTTGAGTATTGAATGAACTAAAAACATTTTAGTGTCTTCATTATGTTTATGCTGTTCTGTGAAAATGTACTGTTTATATTTATTTATATTCAATACAAGTAAATGTTGTGCCATCATATTTTAGATTAAATAGATTGTTCTAGAAAGAACGTGCTCCTGCTAAAATACTGATTGAAATAAATAATTACTTCTGTCAGTGGTCTGTTAGTACTTGACCATTTGAAAGCTTCTCTTATTTTTAACCAGAAAAGCATCTAAAATAATTATACAAGAGTTTAATAATTTTTTGGGGGATTTATGTCTGCATTGAATTTAATTAAATGTTATTTTGCATTTGTCATTGCAGAGAAAGAATCAACACTAAAAATTGCTGAGAAATCTCTACTTAAAGTGGACACACCAAAGGATGAAAGAGAATAAGGAAACCTAAACGATTATTCTCTGAAGAAGATTCAACTGTCAGTGGATATGAAACAAATCGTGATATCCCAAGAAAGGTAGAGAACTATTTGTAATAAACACGTGATGAGAAAAGTGTTCTTGTTATGACAACTTTCAGAGGCATTATTGTTTGAGTACTTTGGATTTTTCTACACAAAAATTACTATTTATGTGAATATTTGTAATTGTCAGAAAGCAGCCAATTATGCTGCAATGAAACAAGTGGAGGAAGAAATTCTTTTACAAGAGAGGCCGCTTTCACCAGGATTCCGTAGTCCAGGTGAATCTCCCAGTGAAGAAAAGGCTGCCAAAGTCAGAGACCTTCAGAACCAGGTTAAGGCTCTACAGAAGGAAAATTCCCGTCTGCGCAACCTGGTCATAAATGGTGAGAATCACTTTTAGAACAAATATTTATAGACCTCTCCGTATTGATGGAAATAATATTTTTTGTATATTGCTTTGGCTCTTAGACAATAATTGCCACAATGCACATGTGTTATCTTCAACTATTTGATTTATTTTCCAGTAGCCATTTTGACAGGAAAAAAGAGCCCAGTTGGAGAAGTGCTTCTTCTCTACACTTCTTCTCTAGTACATGAAGATATTTTTAAATCTAAAGTATGTGTTTGGAAAATTAAAACGTCTATAAAGTAAATTTGTTAGAGTATTATTCCCTAAAAGATTAAAGAACTTTTAAAATCAAATATTTTACAATAAATTACAAATGAAAGAAGGTTCAACATTAGGGGTGTAACTGTAAAAAGTAGTGGTTCTCTACAAATATTGTTTTTAAAGTCACAGGTCAGATTAAATGGGGGGTTGGAAGAGTTATGTTTAACCGGACAGATTAGAACACTGTGTGTGCACATTTAGTCAAATATTATTTATGAAGGTTTTTATTATTTTTTTTAATCACCATGTTCTCTGTTAATTTAAACTGTTAATAAATCTCAAATATGAATGTTTAAAAAATAAAAGTGAGGTTTTGGTTTTCTTTGGGAGAATATTTGTGTACAATTATTGGGCAACTAAATCTTTTTCATTTGTCTAAGTGAGATTTATAAATAAACATCTGAAAAAGTTCCAATAAACATTTATAACATTAAAATGAAAATCATTGACCAATATCACCATCGTTCTTCCCAATAATGGTGACAAACATTCCATTCATGGAGTCTGTTGGTTTTTTGATCTGGAGTTGATCAACGTTTTGGGCAGTATCAACCACAGCCTCCCAGACACTGTTCAGAGGTGTACTGACTACTGTTGTCCTTCAATGAAAATCTAACATTTAAGAACTGCCAACAAGTTCTCTTTAAAGATGGACTAAATGGCTCTTTGAAAGGATTCAGATCTTATATAACCATTTGTTTCATTGAGCCCCTTCACCCCTCCTTTCTTTTTCTGTCACAACAGTACAGACACACAGACACACAGCATGTGCCCCTTCAGTTTTTTTTGAACCAAGGCACATCTGACAACAGGGAGTTAAAGATGGAGGGGCAGAAAATAAAGCTGTCCAGGGCACAAAACAGAAAACAGAAGTGGGAGAGGGTGAAAGCTTTTAAAAGAGGTTGAAAGACAGTACGTAAGTATAAGTTGCAGTGCAGTGTAACAGGAGGCTTGTAAATATTATGTGATATTAAGCTAAAATGACAGGTGGCTGTTGATTTGCAACTGTGTGTTGTATTTACAATATAACAGATCATAACAAGACAAATAGACATCCTAATCAGTTGTTTAAGTAGACAATCACAATCAATCATAAAACAAATAAATTATAAAACAGTTTCACAAAGGAGTCACCCTTAAGGAACTCTAAAAGTAGCACTGAAAAAAAGTACCATGTGTGGTATATATAGACATGTAAGAATCTTGTCTAAGAACGCCAAATAAAACATTTCTATGTTGACCAGATACAGCACGACTTTCAAGAAAACCCCTTGGGGCTTAAGAGGTTAACTAAAAATGCTGAAATTAGTAAAATTAGTGTCAACTAAGAATATTGACATTTAAAAAATTATTTTAATTGATGTAATTGATTACATCAGCAAATCACAGCATCTCTAACAAAATCATTAATTTTTATTTTCTGTCTACAATACTTGTGTTTGCCTGTACTACTATTTTACTTTGCATTTGTTTTTTGTTTTTCTAGAGATTCCTGCACTGTTGGCTGATGTGAGAAAAGTTCTTCCAAAGGATACTGCTCAAGAGGTTGGCATGTTAAAGAGTCCCAGTGAGGCACAGGCTGTGCCTTTCAAACCAGCCGATGTATGTATAAAATTGTATTTCATCAAGTATTTTTACATACATATACATTTACACACTGTTGTTTATGGTAATGTCTCTTTTTTTTACTTTTTACAAGGTCAAATTGGGGAGTGATGGAATCACTATCTCAAGTCACTGTTGGGAGACAGCAAAATCCCAAAAAACTGCTAATGCGATGGCTCGAGTGTTGCTGATGGGTCTGTTCAGTGTTGACATTCTCATAAAATCGAACCTGACTGGAGGGATGAATAAGGTGGATCCTGCTGAAGAACGTCACCAGGCTCTTGATGGGAAAAGGCTCCAAGTTTTAATTGGTAAATACCATCCGTCTGATTAGTGACAATCACTACACACACATACACACAGTGTTTCACACTATGATATTCCTGACAAATATCTGCATTTATTAAATGTTTAAATACTTTAGCACAGGGGTGCTCACACTTTTTCAGCATGCGAGCTACTTATAAAAAAAAAACAAGTCCAAAAGATCTACCCAATACAAAAATGCAAAACATATAATTATCTTCAAATGTATTAAGGATTCTTTTTATGTACAATGTACCTATGTTGATGTACCTTGCATAACTGAATAAGCAAATATTGCACAACACATGTAATAAATCAGGGGTCACCAACGTGGTGCCGCCCGCAGGGACCAAATGGGGTGATGGTGACAGCAATATAGATTTTTTAAATTTTATTTAAAAAAAATATGGTAGAAAGATAACAGAGTTGTTAAGTTTCCCTGCCCGCTCCAATCTGGTCTTTTACTTTAATAAATGTTTTTAAAAAAATCATTAGATATTTTTTACTTTAATACATGTCATTTCTAAAAGCCCCCTCCAGCAAATCTAAAGTGGTCCACAGGCCACCAGTTGATAACCACAGTTGTAGCAGGTTGTTATGGCTCCGGACACGTTTAATTTAGTGAACGAAGGCATAAAAATGTCTCTTTTGGTACGGAGAGATTTACAGCGGTGTATTTTACCGACTGTCCCTGAACGCAGCGCGAAAGTGTGTTATGCAAACGCTCGCGCTGCGGGACAGGGAAACGTGCAGAGAACGGAGAGTAGTCAAGGAGGTTATTCTGTATGAAAAGTGTCTCGTATGATTTTAATAATAAAGCCACGTCAGCTCCCAACCAGTATGTTTAAGCGTGCAGAGAAACAACACAGCGTCACTCACCCGGAAGATGGTGGCGGCGTTTCGCTTTTGAAGTTGCTGCTGTCCGAACAGGGATTTTAGTTCCTCCACCTTTCTCTTTCTCAGCTGGCTTTTCGGTGGGAAGTCGATGTCGTATTTTCCATGAACAGTCCGAAATCTGATTGTTTTCGCTTAGTATGTTTTGCTGCGTTCAACTTCCACCTTCGCGCCATTGTTTTTAGAAGCTGCATGAGCGTGACCTAAAGCTCTCATCTGATTGGTTGCCGTGTATGTCAATCAAGTGACGGGATGTTTTCAGTTGTCATCTGATTGGTTGCCCTGTATGTCAATCAAGTAACGGGATGTTTCATTGGCTGACAATTTTTTAATGTCACGCTGTGGGGGAAAAAATAAATAAATAATGTCACGCTGCGATCGACCAGTAATGCCTCCGCGATCGACCGGTCGATCGCGATCGACGTAATGAGCAGGTCTGCTTTAGCACATCTAGGATGAGTACTACAGGGCAATTTTCAAATAGGCTAAGGACATTTGTGAGGTTTGATGTTAACGTTTTTTACCCAAGTTATGTGTTTGGGATAATTGACATGTTGGAACACAAGTTTCACCCAACTGTTAATGCTAGATTCAAGTTAAAACTTTTTGAGGTGCATTGCACAATGTGGAGCACCATGTTTCATAGTTGATACTGCTATCATAGTTTCAAGTTCTTCATTGCCACAACAGATTTTTGTCATTTTGAATGTGGCCAGAATGGATTTCTTTCATCTGTACAAAATAGAGGGGGGAATAATCTGGATGTTTTCTGTTGCTGTCTGGCTAAAGCCACCCAGTGTAATGATACAAGATTAAAAGGAACCCCAGAGCCATAGTTTTATCCAATTATGGTACATCCAGACCGAGCACCTTTTCAACGGCCAAAAAGCTCGTCACGCACGCAAGTGGACTCACTGGACCCAGACCGTGTCCAGACCGGTACGAGAAGCTGCGGCGGCGGTGGCGACGGGGGGGGAGGAGCTAGCAGAGCTTAACTTGCTAAACGTGAAAAGTTCACAATTCAAAACTTACCCGATATCCCGACTTCCTCACTGGCACTCCGCCAGGCAAGGTCCTTTTTATTTCTCCTCCATACTTGAACAGGACTTCGCGGGTTATTTCCGTGTCTCGCAAAAAATACGTCACACAGTTGCGCAACATCCGTCCCCTCGTTACCGCGTCACATAGCTGACTCCCCTCTCTCTCCTCCCCGACTCTCCCTGATTGGTTGACAAAGCGTTGAACGGCGAAATCTTCAGCATGTTGAAGGCGTGCTCTGGAGGCTGCCGCGGGTTCATGTGCACGGAAAACGCTTTCCAGCACGCTCAACACACACGTGACGTGACGCCCGACGCCAAGACGCACCTGGAGGCGCGTTCCCCATTGACTTTGCATGTAAACCGGACGCTCCTGCAGTTGAAAACGCGTTCGGTCTGGATGTACCATTAGAGTAGAGCAGGGTGGTTCTTACTGATGTCGGTGAGGCCAGGTGCAGCATTTAGGCTGTGTCTCAATTCAGGGGCTGGGTCCTCATGAGTGCGCATTTGTCGGCTGCATACGTCATTGCCCCGCGCGGAGGACTGTCCCAATTCGAAGACTCCTCCTCATGCGGCCGAGGAATGCGGCCTACTTCCTGTCGAAATCTGAGGATGCATCCGTGAATCCTTCAAGACGGAGGCTATCCCAGAATTCATAGCGCCAGCAGAGATTTTGCGGGGGGGGGGGACTTTCTGCGTGCAGGGGCGGGACTGCTGCGTGTTGTTGAGTCATCAGCTCGTTCTAACTCATTAAAATTTAACTACAGAAACGACAAAAAAATATTTGTTAGCTGAATATATATTAGTGTTTCTGAGTTTAATGTTTGTTAATAACTGATTACAAATCAGCTTATTTTACACGTGCGTAGCAAGGATTTTCTGAGGGGCGATCTGTTAAAAAAAATGCAAGTTGCCCAGTAGGTCACTGCATTAAGCATTGGGTTGGCGCACAGATACTTTTCTCAAAAGCTGGTTCGAATCTCACTCGGTACGGTTAAAACTTATTTTACGTTTGTCTTTTATTGGATTTTAAAAAAAGGAGTTTCACAAACTCCTTTTTTAAAATCTCAGTCCTCATATTTTTATCCAATAAAAGACAAACGTAAAATAAGTTTTAACCGTACCGAGTGAGATTCGAACCAGCTTTTGAGAAAAGGATCTGTGTGCTAACCCAATGCTTAAAGCAGTGACCTACTGGGCAACTAAAGTTTTGTAGGTCCATTCTGTCTTTTAACAGATCGCCCCTCGGAAAATCCTTGCTACGCACGTGTAAAATAAGCTGATTTGTAATCAGTTATTTTCAAACAGTAAACTCAGAAACACTAATATATATATTCAGCTAACAAATATTTTTTAGCGGCGTCCCTTCTCTTTCCACACACACACCAAGCGCGCACACACTTCCCACCCACTTCAAGAGAACGCCCCACCCACTTCAAGGACGGCTCAACACGTTTGCCGCACGTAAGGCGGAAGTACGTAATCACGCAAACCTGAAGGCTAGACCGTCCCATTTCAGCAGTTTCGTCCAGCCCACCCAGCCTTGTGAGTGCGTGGCCTACTCGGCCCAGCTGGCTGGGTCTCCTGAATTGAGACACAGCCATAGTCTGCAGGTTAAAGCACGGAGTCATTGCTGAGTTAGCAGACCCCTCCTCTCACACTTTGCTGCTGAGCTACCCAAAATTTTGGTATCTAAAAACTAATTGTATTAAATGTTTTTGTTCAAATCTTTGTTAGCTAACAAATCCAACTTTACACACACATACATGTCAACCTCTTCGGACGTTTACCTGTATAAAAAAAAACCAAAAATCCGTAAATTTTGCAAAACATTCATACAACTAGCACCCGGGGGGGTGGAGGTGTCGGCTCAGTTGCGGAGATGACAGCGCCTGCTGCGAAGCAGGAGGAGGAAAGGAGAGCGGAAGAAGTTCAAAACTTGTTTCTAGTGGCAGAAAAGGTTGGAAGATGGCTGTTTGATGTTATTTTTTTTATTTTTTTTAATCCTACAGGCTCTGACATGTTTGATTAACTTGAAAATGAGGTTTTGAAAAAATCCGAAAGACTTGAAAAAATCCGGAAGATTGCTCTATACGTCCATATACCTGCAAAATGACGTAAAATCTTTATAATTTACGGACAATACGTACAAGTTGACATGTATGTACACATGACTAAATTTCTCTCTTTGTGACCAAGCACTGCCACTGGAGCATGACACAGTGCACAGGCTGTGTCTGTAAGATGTGCTGTTTCATTTTTTTTTTATAAACTGTAGCCTCAACAGCTAAGTCTGGGTTTGATGCATTTTCTGTCCTCCTCCAAACACTCAAAAAAAACACAAAGGCGGGTAGGCTAGTAAAATCAGCCCTCCTCTGAGCCGGCTTACGAGGTAGTATCAGGCACAGCTCAACTGACTTTTGAACCCACCGATCCGCACTCAGATAATATTAATGAGCTGATGACATCAGTGAGCGACCGCAGCATCTAACCAACAAACAGATTTATTACCGAGGGAATATTAAAGACGGCACAAAACAGCAACTAACTCACTAAATGAGCTGAGTCTTATTTTGAACCAATACATTCGTTACTACCTTATCAGTTCATGTTGATGTAAAACTCAATTTACAGTTGGCAATGGCACTGGTCCTCTTAGCACCTTTTCCCTGTTTATATTCTGCTCAAGCATTGGTGGTGTGTACAGGTTACTTAAGGATATTTTGCCAATTATTTCTAGAAATGTAGATATGGTTTAGTCAGATTTTTGTCCCTGTGTGGATCAAAGAAAGTCCTCCGTGAAATCAAACTTGTTGACTCATTTCCTTCCTTTTACAATTCATAAAGAAGTTCATAGATTCATTCGACCCTGAATGAAATGTGTGAAAATGATCTTTAATAACCCAAGATCAATATTTTATGTATATAAATCAGTGGTTATTAAACTGGAAACTGTATTTTAGGCAACCACATTAATCAAGTTGCCTAAAATATTTATTTAACTTACCTTTTAAGTTAAAGGTTTCCTTTTTAAATCTGATACTCTGTCAAATGAAAAATGCAACATTAAATTCTGTTGTCAAAGAAGAAAAAACAATATTAGGGTGTCATTTTTGGTTTGATTTTCATTTTTTCCAACACATTTAAAAGTCAAATCACAAAGTTAATTTTACAAATTTTAAATATGTGTTCTCTATTTGTTTTTTTTCCCCCCCAAAGATGCGGTTGTAGACCACTATCCTGGAACAAAGATTTCCGGCATCAGAAAAGCAATTAATGCAAGAATCTGCGAATTGAGGCATCAAGTAAAGCGAAAGAAAATAAATGATGAAACTGAGCAGATTTAGCAAAGTACTAGTTACTTGTTTACTATTTCATATTTACTAGTTGGGGCTGTTAAAATGCAAGCACAAGTGGTAAAATGTTTCAGTTGTTCCAAAAACAATATTTTTGTTTTGTTTTACTGTGACTGAATGTGAAAGACTGAAGTTAATGCAAAAAAAAAAAAAACGTTATAACATTTTGCTATTTTGTCTTTTCTTTTGCTTATAAATCACATGTGCTTTTATGCCTTGCTTATGTTTACATGATCCTCTTTGTGTGTCATTGTTGGCAACCAGTGCACTTGTTAAAAAGTTTTTTTGTGTAAATGAATAAAAGTGAAGTTCCATTTTAAATACTGTATCCTGTTATTTAATGTATTGTTAAAATGTTTAACTGTTCAAAAGCATGTGTGAAATCTCAATCCTTTGACATAGAGAATAATATATGTGAACATATATGTAAAGGTAAATATATATGAAAATATATCAAAAAATAATGTCATATATATATATATAAAATATATTGACAAATATACCAATGTAATATATAATGCAATATATTATATAATATATAAAGAATAGCCACATATATATTAAAAAAATATGCCAAAATATATTATTAAAATATATATATATATATATATATATATTCTAAAATATATTGACAAATATACCAATGTAATATATAATGCAATATATTATATAATATATAAAGAATAGCCACATATATATTAAAAAATATATGCCAAAATATATTATTAAAATATATTTAGATATATTAGTTAATATACCATAAAATATATTAAATTCATATATTTTACAATATATTTTAAATATATTATTTGATATATTTCTTGTTATATTTTGGCATATATGTGTAAATATATATTCTAATATATTTTTGAATATATTAAAAGCGGCAATTCCTTATATATTATTACATATATTACAGTATATTGCGTTGATATATTTTTCAATATATATTTTAATATATATTTCATGCTGTAATTTCAATTTAATTTTAGTGTATTAATAATCCATATCAACTGATACAAACAGCAATAACCTTAATCTTGTCAAATACTTTCAAACAACCCCAAAATTACATTATTATGAAATGCAATATATTGTTGAAAAATATATTGTAAAATATATTTTTCTTGTGTAACACCAACAAACCGAATTTAGACACTAACCAGAATGTCTGGAACAAACTACCAGGTATTTTGGGACACTGAGAAAGTTGTATCAGGACGTCTCACCTGACATCCAGGCCATTCATCTCTTTTTTGTTTCGTCCAACACATGAGCTGCATTGTGCAGCAGGAAACAGGAAACAAAAAGTCCGTTTTCTTTTTTTTTTACCTTTCCGGTCGTGTGACCGGACATTACATCCAATAACACAGCAAGATTGGACCATTGCAAAACTGTTAAAACCTACTTAGATTCTAAAAAAAATATTAGCGAAAAAGCTTATTCTACCGGACAGCCCGATTAGCCATTAGCCTTTAGCTTCCGCGGACGTGACGTCAGTGGCGGATCTACCATGTAGGCAAATGAAGCCGTTGCCTGGGGCCCCCAATCAGCAGGGGCCTCCAATCAGCAGGGGCCCCAGCCAGTCACCTACATCCCTAACATTGCTCCTGCTTGTTAATGTACGTTTAACATGAAAATAATTATAGTTACGATGAAAACGATCATTAAAAACGCAATACAAAAAACGGTTGATTTCTGTACCCCCCTACTAACATGGACTATTCCATCATGACATCACCCAAAAATCAGGAAGTGCTGTATGCTGCTTGAGTGAGAAGCGGGAGAGAGGAGACAGAAAAAAGATGAAGCCAACGCAAAGATACGAAAGCGGAGCGTAAAAAGCGTTAAAAAAACAAAACGTACTGTATGTTTCTACACTACCGAAAGTGACAACGTTTTTTAATGGGTCTAAAACTTCATCCACTGCTGATAATGACGGGCGGAACCGTCTGGGAATACAGGAAGTGAATGCCGCCGCGCAGTGGTGGGCAGATGAACGCTAGGGAGCGCTAAAGCGCTAATCCGCTTACAGTGGACCTAAACTTTTTGTTGGAATATGTTCTCATCCTATGTTATTGCTGAGTTATTTTGTGTGCATGTTATATTGTTGTTGTCCACTAGGGGCAGTGAGTTTCTTGTGTGTGTAAGTAGCGCTGTTCTAGATCTGCTGTAGAAGAAGAGTTGATACATGTGCCACTTGTAATAAAGAAGCTACAGCTATCTGACGGAAGAAGTGTGGTTTCTAACATGAGTGCTGAACGAGAAAACGTCGCCGGTGAACAAGAAAACGCAACAGGTTATGGGCCCAGACGCCGCACGGGAGGACGGTGGGACAGACTTGTTTTCAACGGAGACGAAAACAACTACGAACTTTGGGAGGTAAAGTTCCTGGCTTATCTAAGAACGCTAGGCCTAAAAGACACCATCTTATCTGCAGACCCAGACGAAGAGAAAAACGCGGAATGTTACGCGGAACTAATACAGACCCTCGATGATAAGAGTCTGTCGTTGGTCATGAGAGATGCTGCCGACAATGGGAAGAAAGCTCTGCAGATACTACGCGGCCATTACGCCAGCCAGGGTAAGCCCAGGATCATCGCTCTTTACACAGAGCTCACATCCTTATTAAAAGAACCCGGCGAAACAGTGACAGACTATGTTTTACGTGCTGAAAAAGCAATAACGTCTCTGAGAAATGCAAAAGAGGTTATTAGCGACGGACTAATAATAGCAATGATTCTGAAGGGATTGCCAGAATCATACAAGCCTTTTGCTATTCACACGACACAGAGCAGTGAAGAATTGACGTTCACCCAGTTCAAGAGCAGACTCCGAAGCTATGAAGAGACAGAAAAGTTTGAAAGCAACCTAAAGGCAGATAATGTAATGAAAGTGGACATGACAACTTTAAACTGTTACAACTGCGGCCTGCGCGAGCACGTGGCCAGAGACTGCCGCCAAAAGGCCGCGCCTTTAAACTGTTACAACTGCGGCCTGCGCGGGCACATGGCCAGAGACTGCCGCCAAAAGGCCGAGCCAAAATGGTGCAGCTACCACAGAAGCACAACCCACAGTGACCAGACGTGCAGAAGAGGACCGAGACGGAAAGATGAGGCCAAGCAGACGTCAGACGTGCAGGACAACCACGAGGAGGACTGGGACATGGTGTCCAAAGCCTGCTGGAATCATCTGCCCCGCAACATCAAGCTAAATGGAATAATGGTGGACTGTGGAGCAACATCACACATCATTACTGATGAAGAGCTGTTCACGAGAATTGACAAGACTTTTGATCCAAGCAGACACTACATGGAACTGGCAGATGGAAAGAAGATGAACAACGTTGCACTGAAGCGTGGCGACGCATGAATTGAACTGTTGAACTCAAAGGGGAGGTATGTTAAAATTACTCTGAAAAATGCTTTACTCATCCCATCCTACCCACAGAGCATATTTTCTGTGATATCAGCTACAGCAAATGGAGCCAGTGTAACATTCACAGATGGACAAAATGAACTGCTGGGTAAAGATGGTACTGTGTTCCCTATTGAGGTACATGAGAAACTGTATTACCTGAGGATGAAAAATAATGACGAAGGATGCATTGAGGAAAACTTAAATGACATAACCAACAGTGATAAAGTTAAGCTAGCTTGTGACCTGAAAACATGGCATGAAATATTAGGACATTGTAACATGACTGATGTTATGAAATTACAAAATGTGGTAGAGGGAATGAAAATCACTGACAACAGCAAAATGGAATGTAACACCTGTACAGAAGGGAAATTTATTAACAACAGAAACAAGGAGTCAGATGTTAGAACAAGCAAGCCACTAGAGTTGGTCCATACTGATTTGTCAGGACCTGTTGACCCTACAGGCTTAGAAGGACACAGGTATGTTATTTCCTTTACAGATGACTTCTCGGGAGCTATTGCAGTCTATTTTCTGAAAAACAAAAGTGAAGCGACTGAAGCGACAAAGAAGTTTCTGGCAGACTGGGCAAAATATGGGAACGTTATGTGTTTTAGGTCGGACAATGGTACTGAGTACACATGTAACGACTTTCAAACACTACTCAGAGATAAAGGCATTAGACATGAAACATCATCACCATACTCCCCACACCAAAACGGAAAAGCAGAGAGACAATGGAGAACGCTTTTTGAAATGGGAAGATGTATGTTATCAGAAAAGGGTTTACCTAAAGAACTGTGGCCATATGCTATTCAGTGTGCTACCCACATTCGCAACAGATGTTATAATAACAGAACCAAAAACACCCCATATTTCTTGATGACAGGAAGAAAACCAAATCTTTCAAATATGTGGGTATTTGGATCAGAATGTTACTCATACAACAACCAACACAAGAAACTAGACTCAAGAGGAGAAAGGGGACTGTTTTTAGGGTACAACAAGAACAGCCCAGCTTATTTAGTGTACCATCCACAGATGAGAAAAGTTTCCAGACACAGGCTGGTAAAGTTCATCAAAGAAAATGGTGTTGACCAACAAACACAGACAGGTGTTTGGGAGCAAGGGATCCAAAATGACAGATACCCAATGCAGGCAAATAGACAGGATGTAACACCATTAATTCAGGATGTTACCCAAAATGTCACCCCTAGTGACAAAGAGGAAGTTACTCTTCAGGAAACTCAAGATGGAGAGTTTTCAGATTATCTCACTGAGAGTAAAATTGATGATGAACAAACTAATCATGAACAAACTCAAACAAAGCAAAGCGATCGTTATCCAAAAAGAGAGAGAAGACCCCCAAAATACCTCGAAGATTACCAATCAGATGCGACACAAATAACTATTGATCACTGTTACAGGGCTGTATTTGGTGTCCCTCAAACATTCAGTGAGGCTCAAAAGTCACCACATGCAGAAAAATGGAGACAGGCCATGAGGGATGAAATTGACTCGCTCAAAGAAAACGAAACATTTGAACTGAGCGCTCTACCAGCAGGCAGGAACTCAGTAGGAGGAAAATGGGTATATACAATTAAAGAAAATGAAGGAAAAGAGATTTTCAAAGCAAGATTTGTAGCTAAAGGCTACAGCCAAACAGAAGGTATAGATTACCATGAAACTTTTGCACCAACGGCTAATATAACATCAGTGCGAGCATTAATGCAGATAGCAGTTCAGAACGACCTCAAAGTACATCAGATGGATGTCAAAACAGCTTATTTACATGCCCCAATTGAGGAAGAAATTTACTTGGATCAACCAGAGGGGTTTGGACAACAAACAGAAACAGGACAGAAATGTGTGTATAAATTAAAGAAGTCCTTGTATGGATTAAAACAATCAGGGAGAAATTGGTACAAACTCTTGAACGATCATCTTGAACAAGACAACTTTGAACGAAATCTAGTTGATCATTGTGTGTACAGAAAACAAACAGAAAATGACACGGTTATCGTGCTCATTTGGGTGGATGATCTGATCATCGCTGCTAGCAGCATTGAGATTTTGGACAGTTTCAAAGAAACAATGAAATCAAAGTTTAACATGAAGGACTTAGGAAAAATATCAAATTTTTTAGGTATACATTTTGAACAAAGAGAAGATGGAATAAAAATGAGCCAAGAGAAATACATCCTAAAAATGTTAGAAAAATATGGGATGCTAGACTGCAAACCAAGATCCACCCCATGTGAACCAAAGCTCGATCACAAAGAAAATCATGAGAGCGACAAAACAAATGTAGTAGATCCTACAAACTATCGCGAGATAGTAGGTAGTCTGATCTATGCTATGACCTGCACCAGACCAGACATCAGTTGGATAGTAAGCAAACTTTCCCAGACATTAGCTAAACCTATGAAAGAGGATTTAGTAAACGCTAAACATGTTTTAAGGTATCTAAAAGGTACTAGTGACTACGAATTAAATTTCAAGAAGAACAAGGAAGACTTGAAACTTATAGCTTACAGTGACTCGGACTGGGCATCCTCAGTGGAGGACAGACGCAGCACCACGGGTTATTGTTTCAGTTTAACACCACAAGGTCCAGCCATTTCCTGGAAATCCAAGAAACAACCAACTGTGGCTCTTTCCACATGTGAGGCTGAGTACATTGGGTTAACAGCTACTACACAAGAAAGCCTGTATTTATGTCAACTTTTAAATGGCATTGATAACAAGAAGTACAGCTGCACACTGCTTCATGGTGATAACCAAGGAGCCATTGCATTGTGTAAAAACCCTGTGAACAGACAGAGATCCAAACACATTGATGTGAAGTATCATTTTATACGTGATGCACTAAGAGAGGAAAAGATCAAAGTGGTGTACTGTTCATCTGAAAATATGTTGGCTGACATCTTAACCAAACCTGCATCAAAGACAAAACTTTTGAAATTCAAAAGATGGTTTTTTGGACAATAAGTTTTAGAAGGTAAAGAAGATGAGAACAAGGGGTGTGTTGGAATATGTTCTCATCCTATGTTATTGCTGAGTTATTTTGTGTGCATGTTATATTGTTGTTGTCCACTAGGGGCAGTGAGTTTCTTGTGTGTGTAAGTAGCGCTGTTCTAGATCTGCTGTAGAAGAAGAGTTGATACATGTGCCACTTGTAATAAAGAAGCTACATATCTGACGGAAGAAGTGTGGTTTCTAACATGAGTGCTGAACGAGAAAACGTCGCAGGTGAACAAGAAAACGCAACACTTTTTGTCAGCGTTTTTGTGAATTGACTAACTTTTATAATTCATAAGCGGATTTGTGCTATTTTTATTTAAAATGCAGTACCGCTAATAACTAATTATCTATCAGTAAAAACCAAAAAACTTATTTACAAGCTCTTATGCTGGCTTGTTTTGCCTTTTTCCCCACGTAAAGAGCAGAGAGGAGGAAGGGTGTGAGGGGGAGGGGGGCAGAGCTGAGAACAGACTCGGATCTGGGGATCCCATTTCAGCAGGGGCCCCGGCCCCGCCGCCCCCCTGCCAGTCACCTACATCCCTAACATTGATCCTGCTTGTTAATGTACATTTAACATAAAAATAATTATAGTTACGATGAAAACGATCATTAAATACGCAATAAAAAAAACGGTCGATTTCTTTATCCCCCTACTAAAAATGGACTATTCCATCTTGACATCTTCCGGGTTAGAGGTGAACTCAGGGGCTAATTCTGTGGCTACTGTTTGTGCTGGGTACTTGGATAAATCCGCAGACAACCCCGCTGTTTCAAGCCAAATTAACGCGGCCGGATGATTTTATTGTGTGTTTTGTGTCGACCATTCGACGGTGAGTCGTTATTTTTATGTATTTTAGTTACTTTTCATTAAATCTGTTGACTACCTATAGAATGTTGACATCTTCCGGATCAGAGGTGAACTGGACGCTAACTCTAGCTGGTTGTGCTTGGTTTCTTGGATAAATCCGTAGAGAACCCAGCTGTTTCAAGCCAAATTAACGTGGCCGGATGATTTTATTGTGTGTTTTGTGTCAACCATTCGACGGTGAGTCGTTAGTTTCATGTATTTGGGTTACTTTTATGTATAAATGCGGTGGCGACACACCCGTGTATTTGAGATTTAAACGTGGTTTTAGGGATTAAAAGATCATTCTATTTTTTGTTAATTTCGTGGCCGAATAGAATATATGTACGTAAAGTATTAAATAAATCCTTTGATTTTTGTAATTTCATCCTTTTAGGATCATTTTTGTTACTTTTCAGTTGGCAGTGTAGTGCAAATATTGATAACGCTGCCGGCTATATATAAATATAATATATAAATAGCGGATTAGATTAGCTTCCCCTAATTTTCATAAGACATTTGTGCTTTTGAAATTGTGGACCTAAAAAAATTAATAAGCGTTTTAGAAATTGTGGAACTAATTTTTTAATTAGCGTTGCCCAGCACTGCCGCCGCGGCAGTGACGAAGATGAAGATGAGGTAAGAGTTTTAGGAAATATTTTGTAGGTTGGGTAAAGAAATCCTGACAGTAATCAGCTGAGACAACCACTATTCATGTTTTCTTTCTGTATCAAAATATTAAAAGATATTCGGCCTAAATCTTCTGACTTAAAACGAGGAGAGATAGAGGGGATTTTATATTCTACCTACTTTAGCTGCTTGTTTATTATATTATTAAAATATACAGACTATACATTGAATAGAATAGATCTAAAATATTCCACAGTTATCTATTAAATTTTTTTCTCAACCATTTTATAAAATATTTGACTGTTAAAACTCATTAGACTATCGTTGTTTTGTTATTTGGTCCATAGACCCTCCATTAAATACATTATAAAGCACAACATATAGCTTTCAGAGTAATGCAAAAACATGTTTTAATAATGACTGGTTTGCTTTGGACAGAAATGCCACTGTTAGTTTAAAACAACAGAATCAAAAGGCTAGGATTACTAAATTAAATTGTTATCTAAAATGTAAAAATTGATATAAATGAAAAGTGACATTCCCTGATGCATGCTCAATAATCCAGGTGGAAAAATATGTGACTTTATTTGAGTCATTTAGTTTACAGTCTGTGTAAGTCTTACAGTCTGTGTAAGTCTTAAAGGGGACCACACATGCAAAATTCACTTTTTAATGTTTTTTTTAACTCAACTTTGGGTATGTACTTCATAAAAAAACAGTCCTAAGGCCAAAGAAATGCACCCAGTGGTTTATTTACTCTAAGTAGATTTATTTGTCTGTGATACAAACGGTTCGTTTCTCACTTCCTGCGGTTTGTGACGTCACAAACCGCAGCCAATCTGCCACAACCCACCCCAACCAGAGCCATATAAAGTGAGAGTTGCGACACTTCCATAGAGTTCCATTGTAAGAATGGAATGCGGAAGTCACGTGGGTCATGGAGGGGGCGATTTGTTCCATGGCTCTGGTTACAGTCTGAAGCTGCCTGCAGTAGCGCTCCGTCGCCGCCAGAGGGCGCAGCTCCACAAGGTTTCCATAGCCGTAGTTTGGAACGATTGACCGCCTGTCGGCGAGATCAAAGCGTGTCGGAACTCTCTATATATATGGCTCTGACCCCAACATGAGTCCAGCCCCTCACCTAGCAACCCCTGGTTAGGCTCAACCCACTTCTGTATTAAACACATGACTGTTGTTTTTCATGATTTCATCTCATCTTTTGTTTATATGTTCTTAATTTCATGTGTACAGCACTTTGTTGCAGCTGTGTTTTTTTAAATGGCTTTATAAATAAAGTATAATTGTTATTTTTATGTTTTAGTTCAATTTTTAGTGTATTTGCGATCGCTCCCAACGCGCAGCCGGCAAAAATTAAACGAGCGGACCCCCGGCGTAGGGACCGGCGGCAACGGGACCCTCTTCTGGCGCGATGGAGCGGAGCTTCAACTGTACAGCCTCGCTGCAGCCTCGCAGCAGCGAGGACCTTCTCCTTACGGATTAATTTACGGGAGACACTTGGTGAACTTTGTGTGTCTTGACTGGAACAGCGATAACTCCCAAAATCGCCGCGTGCAACGAGCGGAGCTGGCGAACACCGGAAGAGGAACAAGCTAACATTAGCATCGGATTCGGGTGGTCTAATGCTAAAAGGAGCAGCAAATTGCGGCGCGCTCAGACGGGTTTCGGTAAGTTATCTTAAGCTAGCACTAACAGTAAGTCAAATGAGTAATAAAAAAAGAGCTAATTTTAAAACAACAACACATTACAGATACTGGCTGTTACAGAGGGCGTAAACAGATCGTTGAAGGGCGTGGACTTCAGAACTTGTATCAGAAACCGGTCGTTCAAAACGAAAGTTAAAAATGGCAGAATTAAAAAGGGTATAATTAATTATCTAAGAATTATTTTGTGTATTAAAATGAATTAATATTGTCAAGATAGCACACAGACATAACATAAAAATTTTAAAGACCTATATGTGGTCCCCTTTAATGTTTAAAAAGAAGTCAACACTTTCAGTCTTAATTATGTAAACTTGGATAAATGACAGCCTTCACATGTATTAAATGTAATAATGTCTTATTTTTCCTTTTATTTCCTCCAACACTAACACATTTGGGTTTTTTTTTCAGATGCAGTCTTTAAACATGCATCATTAAAGACCAGTAACAAGACAGAAGACAACTTTCATAGAAGTCCAGCTGAATAATCAAGGTAATTCATGATCACTTAATGCTGTAAAAAGTGTCTCATGCCTGGACATCTCGCTGTTCATATCAAGTCAGTGTGTGAATTAATCTCAAAGTACCACATCTCAACTACACACACTCACTTTTTCACATTGATCTAACAACTGTTCCCTGTTACAGACTATGTAATAGAAAATCTTCTAATTTAGGAAAATGTATTTCTACTGTATTGCTAAAATCTACCCTCTCTATTCGTTTGTGTTTATTTAGTGTTGTTGAATTTTGGTGTAAGACTTGATTTAGAGCCTTTTATTGCAATAATAAAACATGTTTTGCAAAAAGACTTTAAAGGATAGTTGTAACTTATTAAAGTAGAGGGAAAAAAACGGTTGTTTTTATTGTCTAGTTCCCAGTATTAGAGTATGAACATGAAAATCTTTGACCTTGAGGGCAGGGCCTAATGGTACATTTAGGCTGACTTGGGGGAGGGCCCCTTTACAAAGGTTTGCCTGGGGCCCCAAAATGTCTAAGTCCGCCACTGCGTGACGTCACACATTGACTATCCAATCAAAGCGTGTGAATACACTGACGTTTCCGTACGTCGTCGTACAGAAAACGTAACTAGAAGCTAGAAGGCTTTTGTTCTCGGCCATAGACATTAACTCAAAATCTGATTGGTTGAAGCAACAGCTTAGTCGACAGTGCTACAGGGGTACAAGAACTGCGAGAGAAGGCTTCTAATCTACCTAGCAACAATAGTGGCTGAAATGTGATTGTTTCAATGCTTAAATATGAAAATACACGTCTGGATGCAGCAAAACCAAGGGGGTAGCAATAAAAGGAAGCGGACAGACCATTTGGAATTATGTAATACGTATTCATGGACAAAATATAATAAAAAAATAATAATAATAATTTTTAATTTTTAATAATTTTAAGGCCTTCAGAGAAGGCCTTGCAGGCCTTGAGGGCACGCCACTGAATTGTACCATAAGCTATCAATCCTAATGTCTGTGTAAAAAATACATTTACAGATCTGTCAGGGGACAAAAAAAACATGGTTGTGGAGAACTGAAACATTTTCAAATCAGTTTTGAGTTGTTCTAAAGCACATGTGGGCAGCATGGTGGCACAACTGGTAAAGCTGCTGCCTCTCAGCGAGCAGGTCCCCGGTTTGAATCCCGGTCCGGGGGCCTTTCTGGATGGAGTTTGCATGTTCTCTCCGTGCATGCGTGGGTTTTCTCCGGGTGCTCCGGTTTCCTCCCACAGTCCAAAAACATGCATGTTAGGCTGATTGGTAACTCTAAATTGACCCTGGGTGTGAGTGAGACAGGTCCCTCTTGTAAATGAGCCCCCGTGGTTCAACGAGGCTAGCCTGTATAAATAAAGGTTGAATGAATGAATGTGTGAACTTCTTGGGATTCCTCAGTAGAAGACATGGGACTCTTGCATCTTCTGCCACCTGCCACCATCACCTGCCACTGTCTGTTGTGTGCTGCTGCCAGCTGCCTCTTCAAAGCCAGACTCATCATCTGAAAAACAAACAAAATAAAGTCTAACTGGGCCCCTGATATGTTGACATTTGTTAGGTTAATCATCTGGTTAGTTGTAGTGTTATAATGTACAATACAGTATACTGTAGTTCTATGCTAGCCCTAAAGCTACTCTTATTTCTTATTATAATTACATTTTAACACATTTGTTGTATTCTAATTACTCAAGTAATACAGTACAGAGGGTTAATGTGGTTTGAAAAGTCTAACTTACCAGAAACGATGCTTTGCTCCTGATTAGCTTCAGGACTGTAGTCCTCTCCTCAGATTCATCCTCATAACGTGCTGTCATAAGATCCACACCGCTGCCTGCTGTGTTGACAAGTGGCCGATCTCTCATCAGTTCATCCATCAACACGTAAAATGAAAAAGTGGTGGGGTCAGAGGAGCCACTTCTCCCGTCTTTGTTTTTAGCTTTGTAGCACTTAGCTTTCAAGCTCTTCCAGCGATCTCCGGCTTCTTCCAGCTTTTCATGTACTTGTTTAAATAACTCCGTGTTCCTACACTTTCGACCGTCAAGGCGTTCGATAGTTTTGAGCTATTTTAACGTTTCCATTAGAAATGTTGCATTGCTCACCGACCAGTTTTGCTTCCCCACCATGCGTTAGCATTAGCATCTACCCACTAGCCAGGAGGAGGAGGAAACACGAGGGGGGTGCGCGCAGCGCACATGCGCAGTCAGGTCAGTTTCCACAGTCCGATAAAAGGAACAGATCAAGTGTTTACATGCTCACCTATCGGGTTACTGATCGGCGTAAAACACTTGTTTCGATCTGATCACAAATTAGGTCGGATCACGCCAAATTCACAAAAAATAACCCGAACGGGGCGTTTACATGACGCACTTTTGATCCGATCGGCCGTTTGATCCGATTACAGTACTTATGTCCATGTAAACATAGCTCCTGATTGTGCGTGAGCCCTGACACCGACTGCAACAGGTTAAAAGAGTCCAGAAGGTTCTGAAACTCATATCCAAGTTGATTATTTGGACAGCAGACAGTGCTGGGCAGCGCTAATCCAAAAATTAGTTCCGCTATTTCAAAAGCACTAATTTATTTATTTAGGTCCGCAATTTCAAAAGCACTAATGTCTTATGAAAATTAGGAGAAGCTAAATTCTAAACCGCTATTTACCCCTGGATACAAACAAAAATCCTCATAATAATTCAAACAATAAAAAGCAATATTTTAACAAACTTATTACTGCATTCAATCAATTTCACAGCACGGTGCTCGGCGGCACACAAGTTCAACAATCCTGCTGCAGCAGCCGCAGCAAACAGGTGGCAATATATTTATTTATCCCCAAACAAAACAATAATTCATCAAATAATAACTCAACTTAAAGAGGAACGTGGCTCGTGAGTCCAGCAGTTAATCTCTCTCCCAAACAAGTGCTCGGCGGCACACAACGTTTTAATAACCCACAGAGGTCGCAGATGAAAAACAGCTGGTTTGCTTCACTCACGCTACCGACGATGGGGTGGAGAAGACAGTTCAAACAGAAGCAATTTTGTTGCATCCAGTCGAGGCTCCAGTAATCCAAAATCACGTAGTCCACACTTCCTTCTTCTTCTTCTATTGAGTTTAATGGCGGTTGGCGAACTTAGTTTAAGTCCACACTTCCAAACAGCTGAAGATAATACACCCAGCTGCGCTCCACGCTTCCTTTCGCTTCCTGGCTTTCAAAACCTCTGATTGGCTGACCTCTACGTGACACTCTACCTTAGCAAATTAGCATCATCCTTATTTTTTCACCCCTCCCTCCCCTCTGCTCCCTCCCCCTCCTCCCCCTCCTCCTCTCTGCTGCCTCCACACTCCCTCACCAAGGGGGAAAACAAGCAGGCAGCAGGCAGCTACGAGAGCCAGCGCGCCGAAGACAAATGTACCCCCATTTCGTTTTTACTGATAGATAATTAGTTATTAGCGGTACGGCATTTTAAATAAAAATAGCACAAATCCGCTTATGAATTATAAAAGTTAATAAATCCGCTGTAACGCTGACAGATTGTTTAGGTACGCTATAAGCGGATTAGCGCTTTAGCGCTCCCTAGCGGTCTGTGCCCACCTTTGACAGCAGATATGGGCGTAGAAATCACCACAAAAAAGCAGACTGTCAAATTTTGGCAGCAGTTCAGTCAGTAATTCTGAGAACTCACTGAGGAAGTCCTTATTACATGTATATTGTG
Organism: Garcialebias charrua; assembly: GCA_038048925.1. NCBI lineage: Eukaryota > Metazoa > Chordata > Actinopteri > Cyprinodontiformes > Rivulidae > Garcialebias > Garcialebias charrua. The sequence goes on along the minus strand of JBBPBX010000470.1, from coordinate 71,169 downwards.
GTAGGCGATAAATAAGCCCACACAACAGAGGTTTAGCAGATTCCAGCACAAACAGCATGATCTCAAAGCTGTTGTAGTTTTAGTGGGTAACGAGCGGCACTTGAACGCATCACTGAACACAGCAGCAAGGCCGCCCCCCGGCCGGACCCGCGTGGTGCGTTCAGGTAGGAGCAGCCAGGTGGGAGGAGCTCAGAGAAGGCGCTGTTGTCCTCTGGTTTCTGCCAGGTTTCAGTCATCAGAAACAGATCCAGACGATGAGTGGAGATCAGATCACTTAATATAAAAGTTTTATTTGTGATCGATCGGGCAGAGAGATTTCTGGTAGAGTTTTTTGATTTCTCATATGGTGTCTAACAGGCAAGATGTGAAAGATCTTTTTTGTAATACCACAACTTATCCTCATGTATCTCCCCCTTTTTTCATATCTAAGATTGTGGCGGCGCAGTTTAATTACTGCTGCGGCTTCGTGCACTCGCCCCCATCTTAAGACGGATGTGCGCAATCAATTATGTTGTTTTGTGCCCCGGTGCAATGACAATGTCAATAAAGATCTATTCTATCTATTCTATTCTGATATGAGTAATTATTGATTGTAGTTTCCTGTTTCTTTCTGCTTTCCTTTTTCATTCAACCATTTCATTTATACAGGTTAATCCCACTGAGCCTCTGGAACTCATTTACAAGAGAGACCCGCTTTTAACAAATAGTGATGACAACAGTGGACAACAATAACAGATGCATACAAATTTAGAATTTTTTTTAACAAGTGAAAATAAAATGGTATTTAAACGGAAAAGTAATAATTTAAAAAAAGCAGCTAGGTTGTAAGGCGGTGGAAAAAACTAAAAACAAGAACATGTCTGCATTGGTTTTTCCCAAGAACTTAAAATATGTAGCCACTTATAGGTCTTTTCCACAGCTTCTCTTCAGCCCAGTTAGGCTTGGTTCTGTATGCTTTTGAGCCATTTTCCACTAGCACTTTTTCATGAACTAGCGCCTTTTTGGTCCCTGCTTCTCTGGTGGTACCAAGCGAACCGAGCCGGCCCAAAACGTGACGTCAGAAACACTGTCGGTCACTGATTGGTCAGGGGGCGGAGCCACTGGATCATTCAGAAAGTTTTCAAAACACTGATCTGCCATTTGCAATTACTTGGAACTTGGAGCAGAGGCTGGACCTGATTTTAAGATTTTAGAAACAATAATAACAACATCGTGGTCTAATGCTGAGGTGCAGGTTTTTTTTTGTGTGTGTTTGGTGGCCGACAAAAAAATTCAGAGCGAGCTAGATGGAGCTCTGCCGTTCTTCTCCACCGGAGTTTCGGAGCCCGCTCAGGCCATGCAGGGCGTCATCTCCCCGGCTCCGAGCTCCGTCGGTCACCGCGGAAGATCCTCCGTGCTGCCGGCTCAGGCTCCGGATCCCGGTGTTACACCAAATTCTGTGACTTATCAAATTCTGTGACCACAGGGGACGACAGCGTACATTCCTCTGTATATACGTCTTGAGTGGAAGTGAAAAGAAGAGTATTTAGGTAAACTGCTTAGCTCTAATATATATTAGAGCTGTGTAGCAGTAATGGAAATGGTACACTTCCAAAAATTTTATTTGAGTCGCATTGACGGGAAAAATATAATGGGTAGGGGTTATAATGGCTACACTGAAAACAGTTAGACGGACCATCGCATTCAATTGCTGTTGATTAAACATTTAAACCCAAAATAGCCGTTAATAAATCTGTAAATGATTAATAAATGTTTCCAAGGGCTTTGTTGGGAAGGAGATTGGGTTCAAAACGGCTTCTAATTTAATGCCTTCTTTTAATACCCTAACCTAAATAAATATTATCACAGTTCATTACAACTACATTTTGGAGTTCTGCCGCCTTCTCACTACAATCTTGGGGCATTTAACATAACATGGGACCCTCAAATAGCCAGTATCACAGAGGTCACACAATATGACACTCATCATAATCTGTGACCTTACTGTAATATCACATAAATATTATTTATCATTTTATTTGATAAGTCACAGAATTTGGTGTAACACCGGCCTTGGGTGCTCTGCCGGCTCCGAGCTCCTCTGGTCACCACGGAGGATCATACAAGCTGCTGACTCGCAGAAGGGCATTACCCAGACCCCGGCCTCGTCTGCTCAGGAAGGCCGAACCCCGATCCCGGCAGACGGGCAGATTGGGATGAATCTGAGATGGAGGATGGAAATTATTTTTTAAAACATTTACTTTGTATGTATGAAAAAAGTACTATTTTTAATCGGTGAGGATTAAAAATACAGTACTAAATAAAAAAAACGTGCCGGCTTTATTATGAAATCCTGTTTTCACTTAAATGACTATTTTGTTAAAGTTAACTCAGCTGAAAAATCATAAAAAGACACAAAATTATTGGATCTCTCTGGAATATTTCCCTCAAATATGTTTAAAGACAAGCTACAGCCTTTAGTTCAACTTTATGTTATCCCACAGATGTACAAATCACAAAACAAGAATTAAACTTTAAAGCAAATCTTAAAAAAAACATATCTAAGAAGAAACAAAATCAAATCTCTAAATTGAACAATAAAAGTAGACACAATGAATGCAAATACATCAAATGATGAAGAACAGGTATACGATTTTAAATAATTCTTCTTTCTGCTGGGGTCATGTTGAGGATGAACCTCTCTCCAGATGGTGAGCAGTCTGGTTGGAGAGGAGTCCATGACAACCACATGGCTTCATTATAGATGAGTCCAAGTGCAGAACTGACCTGACTGAAGTCCAGATGTCTCACCAGCTGAAAATGTTTGACATTTTGTAAAACAAAAATTTATCAAAGAAGATCCAGCACTGTTGAGCTGCTAGAACCCTACCTCAGATCAGAATGGGACAACTCCAGAAACTCCAACAGCCGGTCTCCTCAGATGTTTGTAGATTGTTGTTTAAAGAACAGGGGATGCTACAGAGGTAAACATGACCCTGTCCCTTTTCATTTAGATTTGTTGCTGACAAATAATTTTATCAATCTCATTTTTAACCAAAAATGCTACAATATTTTTTTTTAAACATTTGGTCTGTGTTTAATTGTGAATAAAATAAGAGTTTATGAGATATGAAACCTTTTTTTTTTACCATTTACACAGTGTCCCAATTTTTTATTAGGCTGTAAAGGGTTTGCGAATTTCAAAAATGAGTCCAGAAAATGGACATTATTTGTGGTGACTAACACACAGCTTAGACCATTTGCTATAACTTTAACAAAAAAAAAAAAATCATATCTTGCACTCACTGTTGTTTTTAAATGGCAGTTAAAGCCAAATAATCTTAGTGAACAAAAACTGTCTATATTATGTGAATTTACAAATATGTAGCTCATATGGGTATTTAGTCAGTGAGCAACATGTATTCCTTCAAGGAATGCTACTGTTCCTTTGTTTTGGTTTTTATTATTGTTGCTGCCTTTGTTTTGCACGTTATTCCAAAATAATTGCAATTAAATTTAGATAACGGTCTCCAAATATTTGTGTCTTCACATTATTATTAATTTTTGGGCTGTTATTATTTTTAGTTCCCAGATCATTTGAAATCAATATTTGCAACATTTTCCTAAAAGATGAAGCAGCGCTAAAACACAGAAAAACTCGTTTTCTCAGAGTCAGAAATGAGAACAGGAATGTTGCAAGTGTACAGTAATTTTAGAAATGATCACTTAAACTACAGTACAGTATATACTACACTGCCCTCTAGTGGAGCTGTGAGATTACTGATGGAAAAACATGCATAAAAGAAAGTTTGTTCAAATTACAGTACTCCCACCTTTCTATACTCAAATTTGAAAACAAAGACAAGCCAAACACATTTCTGTCCTACTTTAACATGTTTTAAGTCAGAGAAGACTGAACTAAAACAATCAAGTCAACAGGATTTGTACTAAAATACCATTTTTGGTATAGGCAAAAAAAGAAGAAAAAAGTGTTGTAAGCTCAATCATCCAGGTATATTTAAGTTTCTCACTTAAAGAAACTGGTCCAGATGACACAATTTACCCTTTGTTGGTGTGAGGCAAAGTATTTCAAAAGCAGTAAACGTTAATGTGATATTTTAAAGTTGCTGGTGAATGTAACCAAACACTGACAGAAAAACCATCTTGTCCATGATCTGTAACAGAAGACGGGATAATAAAGCAAGTCCATGTTCAGAATCAAACCCAAACACGTCACATTCCTCATCTTCATTTATTTAGTTCAGCTCCAGTGGTTTCATACTGCAGCAGCATTTTCACAATCATTTATTGTTTGCATTGTCACTCTTCCAAACATTCTTGTTCTGGACACAGAACTCAGCACAAATACATCACACAATATTCCTATTTTTCATCTTTTGAGCATAAATAACATGAAAATGTTTACAATATGAAAATTCCAACTAAGGATCAACAGCTTTCCTCAACAATTAAAAAATGAGTGCTGATTTAAAACTTTTCTATGACTTTAAAGGTTTTTGTCATTAATGCAAAAATACGATAGAAAAAAAATGTGGAGTGGATGCAGTGTTCTCCAACATTCTGCCCTTGCAACACATTTATTTTCTTCTTCGTGATTTTCTAAATAACAAAAGAGGAATGTTTGATCCAACCACACAATGTGTGCAACAATTTACCGAGATGTTTAACTTTAATTATGACAAAATAGAAAAATAATATAAAATCGCCTGTTAGGCTACTTTTATATTCAAGCTGACAAAACATCTACGTAAATGACACTTATGACATGAAACCAACAAATGTAGTTTGCACACAGTCAAATCAGCTGATTAAAAATGAGGTCTCAATTTCACTTCTCAACCGAACAAAATCAAACAAAAAACATTTCAGACATTCATGGAAATGTGTTATTTCCACTTTGAGGAATGTGAAAATTGTAGAAAAACTCAAACTACAAACTTCAAGTCTCAAATTAGCAAATTAACGCTACATTGAGGGGAAACGGTGGGGGTCAAAGGAATGAGAGTTAACAGCAGGAGAGCTCTGAAGATTAAAAGAAGAATACTGTACACAGAATGCAACGCACAGCTTTGGTTTGTTAAGATTTGCCCGTCTGCAAACGTCAGGAGCAATCTGCAGGGTTTGTGAGGCCACTAAAACCCAAAACAACTATTTAGGGAAAATAAACCCATAGATCCTTCATAATTAAAATAAATTCAAAATGCTTTCTGGATTACATCAACGTCTGGCTAAATGCCCTGACTGCTGGATCTAAAATAGACAATGGGCTGGAAGAAGCAGAGCACACAGGAAATGTTTAACTACAACAGGATGAGAGAAAATAAAATATTTACCGTAATCAAATTTTTAATGGCTAACCAAGTGTGCAAGGCATTGTTGCTCCTTTAAAAAAAAAATTTAAAAAAAAAAAAATACATATATATACTGTAATTTGTAAGGTGACATTTTGAACCAGAATGTGCATCAGATAAACATATATTATGTGCTTATAATTTATTTTTAAACTTTACTAGCTATGACACATAAAAAGCAGGCCACACAAACCCTAAACAACAAATGTACAAAGATTTTGATATAGTTCCATCCTCTAAAGTAACAGACTTTTTTCTGATTTTAGATATTAATCAGTGAAAATATTTATTTATGTCTTGAATATCTAGCTGCCACGGCTCTAAATTGTGCGTGTTTCAGCATCAATGCAGTGCTGCACTTAACCAAGGCTAACAGGACCAGAATGGTCTACAAGTGTTAAACTCAGAAAAAAAAAAAACATTTCATGGTGGAAAATAAAGGCAATCTGTGCCTAATGCACACAAAATAAGACAAATCATTTTGAAAATGTGTGAAATACCATCCAGTTGATCATGTTTTAAGGTTATGGTTTATAGCAGAACGGTGCTTTTTATAGATCTAATGAAAGCTAACGCAAATGTATAAAAATACTTCCTATGTACAGAAACAAAAACATACAGAAGTTGAAGCTGTGTTTGAGATTCATGAGGCACTTGGGAAAAGCTGCTTCCGATCCTCAGAGGAGTAGAAATTAAGAATACGTTGTAACAAGTTTTTCCAAACACAATGTTAAAACTAAACCAGCACTGTGTTTCTTCCAAATCCATAAAATACAAGCTAGAGTAGGTGGAAAAAATAAAAAAGTTCCAATATCAAGAACCCAAACAATGCTTCGGTTACATCATCACGAGCTCCTCACGTGTGGAGAACTTGGTAAAGTTCGGTAGTGGAGTGAGGTGAAGAACAAAACCCACGCTTCTTCTATGTTGCATAGCACGACTGAGCAACGTCATCGTAACTCAGAGACAAACCTAAATCATAAAAGGAAAAATGAGGAGTGGCAATCAACTCCACCTGGTGAGACTTCAGGTGCCGCTTCCTCAGCAGCACCTGTCAAACCACGTCAATTCACACACCTTTAGTCTTTTGTCAGGCGGTAGCAGCTCCACCTTCCATTACAGCGGCCCAGATCCAGCCTCTTGCTCCAGTTGCTGCTTTGTCAGGAAGTATTTAAAGAACTCGT
>JBBPBX010000470.1:42487-64480 GCA_038048925.1 Garcialebias charrua | reverse complement strand
ATGTGCATGGAGTTCAGCGCTACGTTCTCCTGCGTGTTGAGCAGCGTTTTGCAAACGTCCAGGGGAGTCGTCACCGCAGCCGAAATGGCTCCTGCTGCAGCTCCCGACAATACTGTATGTGGCTGCCAGGGTTGTAACGCCTGTGGGGGTTTAGCTGCTCCTGCATCAGTTCATAGGTGATGAAGTGAACGGCCTGGAAGGGGATGTTCATGGTCAGCTGTGTGCTGTAGCTGCGGTAGAAGGCCCCGACGCCTTCCCTCTGCGTTATTGTTCGCACGCAGTCCCAGAGTCCTCGATAAGGAGAGTTGTACATCTGCATCCTCTGCTTTATCACTAAGCAACAGGAGAACACCACAGACTGCATTAGCATGTTTTTATATCTATTCTAAGCAAAGTTACACTGTGCAGTTTATATAAAAACACTTTTTACACACATAGATCACAAACACTCTCACCTCTTCGCTTCTGTCAGGACTAAGCAGAGTTCAAATGAAAAATGCTCCACACCATCTGACCCAACTTGTATCTTGTTCTCATCCTTGTAACAATTTTTGTTGTTTCTTTTTGTTTTCTGCCAAAGAACTTGAAGATCTAACTTTGGGTTGATGTAATTTTATTTTTTCTTTGTTGCTGGGCTTTGTGTGTTGGGCTTTATAAGTCTATAGATTGTGCAAGTACACTTGTTGTAATATCACTGTTGTGTCTGAAATGCAGCTCTGATATATCAGTACTTTAGCTCATTTGATACCTCCTGATTTCAGCTACAGAAGATTTCTGAACTGGTTACAAAAAAATCTGTGCGCGCTTTTATCTTGGTTAAGTCTCGTGACCATTTTGCCAATTCAGCCATAATAACAAAAGTCCCAAACAGAAGATATTCAAATACTGTAGTCCATAAAACCAAAGCTAATAAACATATAATTCTTCAGAATCTTTTTGTAATTTTATTTATTTATTTAATTGGGCTAATAAATACATAAAAATCACAGAAGGGCTCGAGATTTTAAGTTATTCTTCAAAACGTTTTTGTTTCTGGTTGATTTTAAGAGATAAATATTCATTAATAAAAGTTTTCCTTTTAATGGAAAATAAAAGAAAAAAGGCATTTCCTGGATGGGATTTCTCATTTGAGGGTTGTTTTTAGATACAACTGTAGTGGACCAGACGGTGGTCTCTAATAAACCTTCGTCTCTTTGAACTGTCCCAGTGATACCTTTTCACTGATACTTTCAGTAAAAAGACATTAACACTATTTTATTACATTTAGTTTAAATCAAAACACAAATAAGTCATAAGACTCTCTTTATATTTTTACTTTGTGTTAATTCAATTATATCAAACCAGTAACCTTGTGTTATGTGAACATTAATTGAATCCAATGTTTGACAGTCAAAGACTGTTTAATTCAAACTGTTTAATTCATGCTGAATAGCAAATGTTATTTCAAAATGTTATTCATGAAGGATTTCTCCTCTCAAAACTTACAAGTGAAGATAAAGTGACATTTTATCTCATTCAGTTAGCTTGAATTCAGGACATCACCACACCCAGAGACTTTTGTTTTGTCCTATTTAATATTCAAGATGAATAATATCTGTTTTTGCTATTATCATTAATAGGCTCCATATGTGATGCTGTGATGAAGTTTGTTTTAATCATAAAACAGTGTTGTTAATGAGTTAAGACAGTTTAAATCTGTTGTATCATAAATACCGGCGTTTTAAAACTAACTCTTTAGATTTCTGACATTAACTAATCTCCTGACACGCCCTGATGTCACTATATGCCTCTCCTGGCTCCACATGCCCAATCAGGAAGAGCTACGTTTCTGGGTCAAGCCAGCTTCAAAAGAGCTCTGACTTCCTGTTTGGAAAAGTTTGCTGAGGAACTCAAGCCATGAGGTTCCCCAAAGAGCTGAATGAACGCCTGTCACACGCTAAGGACGCGTCATTCAGTTAAAGATTTATAACATGCCAGTTATAAATCCATTTCGAGCTGAAAAGCCCTATTTTAGTGAAATTCCTTCAAAGGAATCCTTTATCTTGAAAAGCCAACTGGAACTGAAGCCCCTTTCATAAGTCAAACCCGCGCTATTCCCGCACAGACCAGTCCGGCTTTAACCCTCCCTGGGCCATTCATAAGACAACAATTGAAGGCGGGTAGGTCTCGCTCACAGAAACGTGTTCATATATGAACCGCAGCGCGGCTCCAAAAGAGGCGTAAAGCAGAGCTGAACTGGACCGCGACGTATTTATTGTGGGACAGACGTCAGACGTGTTGTCGTGTCGTGTCATTTTTAGTAGCACACACACATCACTGCAGCCAACGCGCAGTACACACACATCCCTACAGCCCGCGCGTAACACACACACATCCCTACAGCCCGCGCGTAGCACACACATCCCTGCAGCCCGCGCGTAGCACACACACATCCCTGCAGCCCGCGCGTAGCACACACACATCCCTGCAGCCCGCGCGTAGCACACTCACATCCCTGTAGCCCGTGCGTAGCACACACATCCCTCCAGCCCGCGCGTAGCACACATACATCCCTGTAGCCCGCGCGTAGCATACACACTAGCACTTTGAGATTTTTATTAATGAAAAGTGCATTATAAATTGAATTCATTATTATTATTATTATTATTTACACACATCCCTGCAGCCCGCGCGTAGCACACACATCCCTGCAGCCCGCACGTAACACACACATCCCTCCAGCTCGCGCGCAGCGCACACACACACACACACACACACACACACCTGGTGTGTATAAGTGTTGAAGACCCCAAATAGAACCTAATCAAACTCACACACAACGCCGCTGCTAGAGAGAGAAAGCAAAACTAGCTTGTTTCGTGTCATTTTTATTCCCTTGTTAATAAATCTGCCTGTTGACTGCGGGCGCACACTGACGTCATCTGTATTCTGAGCGCGGATCGCGAGTCTTGCATTCAGAAGTGGGTCTGCCCGCCTCGGATCCGGGGCTGACACTATGAACTGTGGCGGGTCAGGGACGGATCAAAGGCGAGTTAAATTAACTCGGCAATGCGCGTTTGTGTTTTTTATGAATGTTCGTTGGAGGCTTGAACACGCATCATACACGGATTGAGCTGTTTTATGAAAGGGGCTTGAGGTCGTTACCCCAGTGAGGTGGAAGCAGATCTCATGCGAGCCGCTAAAAGATGGACATTGGTCGCCTCTAAACCGTAGCGGACAGACGGTCCGTGCACGTAAGGCTGAGACTAGTTTAACGGGGCAGAGACGAAGAATCTTCGCACAGGTAAAATGTCGAGCGGAAGCCGCAGAGGAACTGCCATGTCTCTGGTTAAAATATCTCAAGATAAGACTTGAACCATTTCCCTTCAACCTCCATTTTCTTCCTCCTAAACTTCTCCTTAAACTTTATATCTTTTGCCAGTTAACTAAACTTAAGTTAAATGCCTGCAGACTAGAGTATAAGTTATTATAAGATCGATAACTTGTGTCCTGTTGTTCCTATGAAATTACGGACGCGTGTTTCATCTGTGCTGAAGTTAATTATAGAAAACTGATCGATCAACCAATCATGTGAATATGTTGTGATGTAATTCAATGATTTGTTAATTAAATGATTCAGCTCATAAATTGACATTTCATGTCTTTACATCTCACCTCCAAGGCACAGAATTACGTATAGGTATTAATCTAAAAAGAGAGAACCCGTGAATATTGATGATAAGTTTGTGTCAGATAAAATCTACTCAATCTTTTATCTGGAATATTGTACAGTCAGCAAAACTGACTAGTGCATATATCCTTACACAAATATTAATCAGTGCACAAGTTTTTTGTTTTTCCTCAGTTATATGTTGCTACCTAGGAGTTAGACTTTCTCATGATCTTTATTGTGGTTTTGATCCATAGTTCTTTGTTTTTTTTTTAACAGTGATTAGAAGTTTGTTTAGCTGCTTTCACTTATTTTTACTCCAATACCTGACCATATTTTTAATTTTTGTTTGCAACTTGCATGCGAGTTGATTCTTTATGACAAAAGGCTACTAAACTCAAGCAATGAACAGACATTGTTTAGGCATTTTTTTTAATTAGCTCTTATACTTCAAAGAAATACAAGTCTGGCTGTTTGGAAGCAAGAGTCAGAAAATTAACATTTTCTACCACAAAAAGTTTCTAAAATGTTTTGTCATGTAAGTGAAATTGCTTGCCCGTGAATTGTCTTTTCATCAGTTATTCAATTTGAAGATGATTTTCTTACCTTCAGCGGGATTCATGACTGCGTCATGGAGAACAGTGGCCACACTCCCTGCAACACCTGAAACAGCAACACATCTTGTTGGAGCTACAGCCGTGACAGTCGGTTCAGTCATTTCAGTTCAGTTCTTACATATTTTGTATTTTCAAAAAAGGCGTTCAATACAAATGGTAAATGGAGCTTATTTATATAGCGCTTTCCAGCCCCCTGTGAGGAGCCCCAAAGCGCTTTACAATACCAGCCATCCACCCATTCATTCACACATTCATACACCGGTAGTGGTAGCCTGCCTTGCAAGGCGCCATCCAGACCTACCGGGAGCAACTTGGGGTTAAGTGTCTTGCCCAGGGACACAACGACACATGGTGGGCGGATGCGGGATTCGAACCTCCAACCTTCCGATAGGGGGTCGACTGCCATTACCACTGTGCCACGGCCGTCCAAGATCAACTGGACTTTATTTGTTACAGAAGACGTTTCGACCTCTATCCAGAGGGCTTTTTCAATTCTATAGAATAGAAAAATAGAAAAGAAAAATAGAAATTTCTTTTCTATAGAAAAAAAATATATAGAATTGAAAAAGCCCTCTGGATAGAGGTCGAAACATCTTCTGTAACAAATAAAGTCCAGTTGATCTTGTATTGAACGCCTTTTTTGATTTTATCATGTCCTGGACGACTGAGAATCTTTACCAGCATATTTTGTATTTAAATAAGAAATCAGGATGAGTTATTCATTTTTGTTTTGTTACTTATAGATAATTGTTTGAATTGATTTTCTTAAAAAGGGGCAGATATAATAAGATTTTTTTTCTTCCTTCTGCTCCCTTTCATTTTATATTTTTTTAAAAATTGTGTTGTATGTGTGATTTTTTTTGTAAAAAAAAAAAAAAGAATAAATTTATTAAATAAATAAACAAATAAATATTTTTGAAGCAAACATTCATGGGAAATAGAGCCGAATTAAAGTTTTCCCCATTATGGAAACAATAATAAACGACACATCCTGGATGGGATTTCACATGTTGTTGTCCTTCCTGCTGTAAACTGTTGTGTTTATGAATTATACTAACTACACTCTTCCAGGACACAGTGCTTAGCCTACTGTCTGAGCAGCTGATAAGATGGTCGAGAGATTTGCGTGGAGAAATAAAAGCTTGTACCATTAGCGATATGGCTGTTGCCACCTCTGTGAATGATGTCACTCAGTGAGTGCTTCACCCGTTCATAGCAGGCGAAGTAGAGCGCATGGGCCGGCCCCGCTCCCATCATAGTGATGTTGAGGCCCCTCAGCGGTCTGAAGAACCCTTCTGTCCGGACGATCTTTTTCAGAGCTTCATACACACTCCTGTATTGTGCATTAGGGTCCGGCTGTAGACTCTGCATCCTCGTCTGTGGCAAAGAAAGAAACAAATTAAGTTCTATATCTTAATCATCAGTTTACATTGGTTTTGTTTCACTTCAGTATCCAACTAAAAGCTGAGTACAGTATTAGTGAACGACTCTGACTCTGCAACCTTGAAGAGAAACATCTGATGTTCTGGAAAACAACATCTTCATCAACTGTAAAGCTGTGATATTCTTCAGAGAGGACGTCTTGGCAACAGTGCAGTCTGGCCTGAGTGATGCATGGCTCTCTGGGCTGGTGTAAGAGACAGTGGCAGCTCTATGTTTTATTCCGGCATGCCAAGTTGTCTGCACAACATAATGTTTTCTGTTTAGGGAGGAGACATGGGGAGGGGACAGACCGTGTCCATCTTCCTCAGCATGTTCGTCGGCGTTTCCTTCCTTCGGTTTGACAATAATATATCAGTTTCATTTCCGTTAGACACATATTTGAGAATTTTGGGACAAAAACCAGCAGAACAGGTTTTGATTCCAGCTTCTGTGACTGCAGGTCGTCGAGATGGTTGGGATGAGGTCAGAGGGCGATAGAGGAGGATGACTCAGTCGTGAATCCTGAAGAGGAAACCATCAAAGAAAAAAAGGGGAGAGAGCTCTTTGGAGAAAGATTTTATTTCTGACAAGATGAGCAAACAATCACAAAACCTCACTTTAAACAGAAGTGAGGTCTGAAACACCCCTTTTAACTCTTCAGCTGTTAATTAGGCAAGAATGAGTTAAAGAATTTAACCAAATGCAGAAAAAGTCCAAAAATTCAGGAGTCACGTTAAAAAAAAAAGAATTAACTAAGGCTTTTTGCCTTTGATTTAAAAATAAACCTATGTTACATGCCAACAGCTGTAAATGATAAACTGTAAGAAACTGGTTTCAACATGAATGTCAAAATCAACTGAGGCAGCTTAACAAGAATTGCCATTTAGGCCCAAATAAATAAATACCGGTAGTCCTATCAAATACCTACAGATTGTGCCTTATCCTTTTAACTTTGCCTTTTATGACTGTTTACTAATCGATAGAGAGAAGCAACTGCTTACACACACCCTGCACTGCACAAGGCTGATCTCAAGCATGTGCAGGACCGATAAGATACCCCTCCTTGCTTTAATGCAGGCTACACCTCAATTCCTTCATCTGTGCCAGAACACCTTCAACTAAACTCTACACATCAAAATATAATTTGCTTTCAGGTAAAACCATCCCAAGACTCACACAGTACATCAAAAATGTTAACTAAAAATATGCTGTGTGGTTTACATTAGATAAAACGTACAAGTGGTTTGACTCCAGAAAAGAACTGATAAAACGTCTGTTGCTGTGAAGAGCTTGTGAAAACCCGGACAACCCTCAGAGGAAATGACAACACTGGTTTGGGTAATAATAAAACCTCATGGGTCAATGTGTGAAAATGAGTAATGTGGATAGAAATACTACATTAATGAGCATGGATGTAACGCTTGGAGACTGCACCATGTTAAATGATCAAACAAACAACAACACTACATTGTTGCAGAACAATAGCTGAGCAGAAGCAAAGGATTGCAGGAGCAAAGTTCACACAAGGTGTTTGCCTTTGGGGCCATTTTTTATCAAGAACAAAACTAGTAATTTCATCGAATTAGCAAACATTCACTCATTATTTAGATAATCAACGACAACAACAACAAAAAAACTTCTGTTTCCATCTCTCATCTACTACTGAGGTACTTTAATCACTTTTTTTTAAACTAAACCTGTCAAAAGAACTGACTTCTCATTTTTAGTTTATATTTTTTCTGACCCGAAACTTGACAAATCTTCTTTATTTTTGTTTTGTTTGCTTTGAGAGAAGTTATTGACAAGTACCACCAATGTAATTACGTCTAGGACTGATGTGGCCTTTAAATCAAGCAAGAAAAAAGATATTTAACAGGTTAGATTCTGGTGTGAGGAAATCAGTAGTAAGCAGTATGTTACTAATTTAATTAATAAATACCACATATTTTTGACATTTTGATGTTGAGTTTTATGCAAAGCTGAGAACTTTTTCTTTAAAACTCACTGATCAAAAAAAACAACTTGCCAGTCGATTTTAGACTTTCAGAAAAGTTTGTTTCTATATTTGAAGGAAAAGAATAGGTCTCAAACTGATACAGTAAACCTGACACTTATATTGTTAATATATGTTAAACTGTATATTTAAAATATTCATTCAACCTTTTAGGCAGGTTAATCTCATTGAACCTCGAGGACTCATTTACAAGAGAGACCTGGCTACAAACTAAAGAATGACGACAACAGCAACAGTAGAATTTCCTTGAACAATCAACAATAGACAAACATAAGAGAGAATTACAGTTTTTTTTAACAAGTTAAAACAAAGATATCAAAGCAGCAAAACAGACAGATTATAAGGTAGATGTAGAAAATCAAAAACAGGAACATGTCTGCATTGGTTGCAATGCATATTTTTCAAATCATGGTCATGTTACTGCGTATTGTGTGTTTACTGCCACTACATGTTAAATTAACATTTTTTTGTGTACCTATTGTATTCCCATCTACAAGAAGGAATGTAATGTATTAATGAAATAAAGCCACAGATTATTTAACCAGAGTGTTGATTTGTTTGTGATGTTTACTGTCTGACAAGATTATGGTTACATTAGTATTATAAAAAAAAAGTATTTAACAAATGAATTAACCAGTTTCTAACCAAAGCAATGAAAATTGAGAGCAACAGTGAGGTGGTGATTGCAGATTTGATCCAAAAGGAAGTTGGACATCACAAGAAACTTATCTTTGACCTTCTTCATGTCAGGAGGGAAAAGGCAGAAAACTCAATTTGTTTTCCTGCTTTATGAAACGATGAATCAGCGTTTATAATAAAGAAGGTCAAACTCAGTTTATGACTAGTTAACCGGACAAACTGGTACTTTTTGTACTTACAGGAAGTTTACTCAGGTCAGCTTGTGGTAATTAATTTAGCAAAGTTTGTGCAGTGGTGCGTTTAATGACTCCATCTGTGTTTAATTTCTACTTGTTGAACTAGTTTGTGCAGTGAAGCTAACACCGAGAGGCTAACAGGATGAGTTCCCTGCTAGCTGTTAGCACACACCGTCAGCGGTGCTCGCAGGGCGGTTAGCCTCGCAGCTGGACAGGTGAGAACACCTGAGAAGAACCGTTTGTCTGCGTGTTACCTTGACGGAGTCCACGGGGTACATCACCGAGTGCTCCAGCACTCCTGCCACGGCTCCCGCTGTCATGTGGGTCGTCACGGAGACGTGCGGCGGCAGGCTCTCGTAGCTCTCCCCGTCACTTGTAAAACTAGCCCCGTCGTCCTGGCCTTGGGTCTGCGACATCTCCAGCGAGGCCACCGCGCTGTCCGAGCTCAGCTCCATGCGGGGCGCGAGCTCTCACCAGCGCTCTTCCGTGCTCCGAGAGGCATGAACGACCACAACATCGTTTGCCGGACTTCCAGCGCCCGTGTGACGTCGTCAGTAGAAGGCGTGGCCCATTGGAGCAAGAACCAATCACATTCAAAATTAAGAGGAAAAAAGGCGGGCTTTTGATTTGAGCGTCCAATGAGAAGTTGTCTTACTGAACTCCCGTCACGCCTCACTGCCCTCGTTTGTGTAACACTTTGTGCAGGAGTTTTTGAATGGGTTTGACAGAAGCGTTTTATCGCCCTGCTGTGCGCGTGGGAGATAAACAGGTGTGGTCTCCTTATCTGGCAGCTCGTGCTCATTACTACAGAGAAACAGTGCTTCTATTTTCAAGATAAAGTTGGTTTCTTCTGGATGTGAAAGATGAGCTCAGTCATAGCAATTGTATTGAACTGGGCACAGCAATTAGTTATTATTTCAGAGGCTCAGAAATAACTTTAGAGGTGAAAAAAACATTTAGTTGTCTGGTTTAATCTGACTGATGACACATTAAGGAATAAGTTTGTGGAATACAGTAGTTTGGAAAACGATGTAAAAAAAAAAAGTAAAGATCAATGTCTTGACTAAATTGTTGAAAAGATATATATAAATTTTAGTTAATATGAAATGTACTAGAAATGTAAATTTGTGATGAGTTATTTATTTTTGTTATATTATTTATAGATGATCATTGTTTTGAATTGATTATTTGAATTGATTAGTTTTTTTAAAAGGGGCAGATAGATTTATTTCTTCTTCTGCTACCTTTCATTTTAGATTTTTTTTTCCTTTCTTTTTTCTCTCTATGTGATTTGTAATTTCTCTTTCTTGTTTTAAATCTAAAATGAATAAATAAATAAATAAAATTAAATAAATAACATTAGCAAAAATGGCACACATTTAGTCAAAAATAAATACTATAGTGTACCTGAAATTCAGGGTAAATTTGAACATGATTTGCAAATATCACTCTGAACATCATGTGAAAAGCCACATGAAAGAGCCCGAAGCGAAGAACAAAGTCTCTTTTCAAGTTGCTCCACCACATCTACTTCTCAATAAGAAGTTTGACCCTCTTTCACACTTGTCTTCGTGTCATCTTACGGCTGAAACAAATTGTTTAAGACAGCACAGCGTCTTAGTGTTTGAGTTTTTTTATGCTGACTTCTTATTTCATCCTGAAAGCCAAAGGATTGCGTCTCTTTGATAGTCAGAACACAATTCAAGGAAGGAAATTAATGGATTTATTTAACCCTCCTGTTATGTTTGTTTCTGAGGTACAGCAATAATGTTCGTGGGTCAATTTGACCCGGGGAGTGTTTAATCATGTAATAGTGTCAGAAACCCAAAAAATCCTCCAAAACCTTTTTGTATCTGATTATTAACTCCAATACTAACCATGTCAGTCAATATTTGTGCAATGATGTTTTTTTTATTTCTCATAAATAAAGGATAATGACGACTAACTCATTTGGACATAAACAATGTGATTTACATTTTTTATGTTTGCTGAAAAAACCTACACACAAAAAAACAATAATTATCCTTGAAATTGATTTTTGTAAAAAAAATTATGTTACATTTTATTTTATTTTTTTCAAAGGGTGATCTTTATAATTGAACTTGAGACACATTTACTGTTCTGGGTCAAATTGACCCGCTCATTAAAATCAAGACAAATGAGTCATGAAGATTTGTGTGGGTGGAGTTTTCCCACGGGAACAGAAAAGGTTCCCGTCAAAAGTTGTATAAACACCTGCTTTCTCACAGTTTCCTTGTGAAGTAAAGAGAATAGTGAGAAAGTGGGTTTATGTGCATGCATGTGTGCATGTGTGTGTGTATGTGTGTGTGTGCGTGTGTGTGTGTGTGTGTGTGCGTGTGTGTGTGTGCGTGCGTGTGTGTGTGCGTGTGTGTGTGTGTGTGTGCGTGTGTGTGTGTGTGCGTATGTGTGTGTGTGTGTGTGTGTGTGTGTGTGTGTGTGTGTGTGTGTGTGTGCGTGTGTGTGCGTGCGTGCGTGTGTGTGCGTGTGTGTGTGTGTGTGCGCGTGTGTGTGTGTGTGTGTAGTGAAATATGTCTCATAGTTTCAAGGAAACAAATAGAATTGGAAATGTTTTTACCCTTTTTACCATTCATTTTGACTGCCGGGTCAAATTGACCCGAACAGTATCGATGTAACAAGTAGACGCAGAGAGTGGTACAAATGTGTAAAGTGAATCATTTTCAATTTATATGTTGATTGGAACTATTAAGACAAATAGAAAAAGTTTCATGCAGAAAAAATATTTTTAACTATTTTTAAAAAAAATGTAAACTTTAAAACGGGTCAATTTGACCCGTAACATAACAGGAGGGTTAAGAAGATAGACGATTGAGCTATCTCTGTCAGTTCACTTTCTTCCTTCCTCCAAATGAAATTGTCTAATATGCATTTTTTTCTCTCTTGCAAGTTACCTAATTTGAACAGAGATCAAACTATGGTACGGTAGTTGTACACAGAAAGGTTTAGTCTGATAATAGAACCAGTGTGGTGTCACCAACCATTGAAACATAAGCTTTGCACACAAAAGCGCACTGTCTCAGTGAGTGGTGTCATGTCACTGCTGTAGCATCACAAGGGCCCAAAGACCACTTGTAGCAGTGTACTTACTCATTGCTCACATGTTCAGTTAAAAAAAAAACTTGTTAGAATGTATCACCAATTTAACCCACAAGTATTTGTCATTTTTGTGACTTAAAACAAAAAAAGTTGTCTGTTAGCACATTTACATATAAATGCACGGCGTCGGCAATGAACTATTTTTTTAATAATCTGAGTGCTTGTCTTTTCATGTTGTACATTCCAAAGTAATCGTAATTACCACACTTACCATGATGAAATCACACATAAAAAACTAAAAAGAATACAAAAAGGACAGCGAATGATGATTGTCATCTGTATTTTTGAGTTTTTGTCAGTAAAACACATAAAAATCTATTGAAAAATCCTGCACAGCCATCAAGTTACCGTATTTTTCGGTGTATAGGTCGCACCTTTTTATTTTATTTTTTTCAAGGCCTGCGGCTGCGACCTATATATGGCTTGTTATCACTTTCGGCTAAACAAATTTTTAAATCCAGCTCATTTCACAATTACGTTCATTTATTAAGGAAAAGTTCAGCTCAGACATATATTTGCTATAATTTTTATCAAACACATAATTGTTTTTAAGTGTTAATCTTCTTAAAAGCCTTGCTGTGCGCTCCGGTGGCAGACATTTGCAGCAGAGCTAAACATAGGTGCGAACTAGGCATGTAACAATTGTAATGGGTTTACCGAACCATTCCGGTACACCACGTTCGGTTCGGTCCACCTGCGTACGGTTTCGGTTATTTTTTCACTCATTAAACGTTCTTAACAGGGGAATATACATAGATATCATATATAGAACACTAGATACCGCATGGCCCGCTCTCGCCTATTGGAGCTGACGAGATTTCAGGCAGCCATCTTGAAGGCGTCCACCGCTCCACTCAGCCTTATATATTTGGCTGGCACAATAAAGTATTAGCGCATTTAATCAATCATAACACGCTGAATAATAATGCTATTGTCACATATTTAAATTTTAGGCATACAGNTGTGTGTGTGTGTGTGTGTGTGTGTGTGTGTGTGTGCAGGCTGAGGTCATTCCCATGCCTCCTCTGAAACCCTGCATTGTGGGCATGTGTCCAGCAGACCTTCATATCATCAGGTTTCCCTGATCCACTGAGCAAGGCAGGTCTGCAAAACCACATCCTGTGAACAGGTGTCCTCCATTAAACACTATGCTCCAAAGTGACCAGATCACGTGACTGTGCTTGTTGTGATGTGAACAGGATGCAGACAAGGTCTGGTCCAGATCTCCTCCCTGAAACGAGAGGAAACAGCTTCAGGACAAAAATCCAGATTCTGTAACAATCCCATTTATTGTTTTGTTTTCCTACAAGACACACGTGAAGTGAAAGCAACAACTTACAAAAACACATGTACTGTACAGTACTGTAGTTCATTTCAAGAGTAGGTGAAAGTCATAAACTTTCATTTTATTTTCTCTACAATCTTAATTCTGACAAAAAAGTTATAACGTTTACAAATCACATAAACCCATGATTTATTCACAGTAAAACATAGTACGTACCGTAAATGTATCAAATGTTTAAACTAAAAATTTTTAATATTTATATATATTTTTAATTTCATGCCAGAAATTCATATCATTAAAGACAAAGGACCCATGTTGTCCCATTCTCTGATGGATCAAGCTGTTCAACAGTACTGGGCCCTCTTTGTCAGATTTATTGTTTCATGGTGAGCTAAATGTTTTCAGCTGAGAAGTCTGGACCACAGTTCAGCTGCTGCTTTATGCAGTTTAGCCTTGTCTTGCTGAAATATGCAAGGTATTCCCTGAAAAAGACACCCTTTGTTGTCATAAAACCTATCTGCACTGATGCTAAAATTTGGTGTGGTAGTAGCTGAAAGTCATCCCCAACATATACTCTGAGACATATACTTGTGGGAGAAAAATGTTTAAAAGCTCGGTATTAATCTTTGGAGTCAACGGGGATCTGTTAGCAAAATATCTCATGACATGTATAGGAGGTGAGTGATAAGCATGTTTTCAAGGAATATTTTAGTTTTATTTTGGATTTTTAAAATTATTATAATTAAGATTTTTAAAATGGGATCTATTGACGCTCAGATCTTACAAACTTGAACTTTATGTGTCCATGTTTATGCTTTGTTGTCACTGAATCTGGTGTGAATCAACATGCTGAATCATTTCAGAGGATACAGTAAGAACACAAGCTGCTTTCCTTCCACATTATGTAATGACGTCTGGCAAAACTGTCTGCTTAGGGATCAGTTTTCCTCGGCCTGCTGTAAATAAATTAAACATGAGGCTTTGCTACTGTGAATTAAGACTACAGTACAGACACGTGGCTGCAGCTTTTGTTTTATAGTGCTTACATTTTAGATGATAGTGCACAAAAGAAATGTTCATCATCAGTGACACTTTCTTTCCTTGTTAGAAAAGTCTTGACGACATTGTTGTTGCTGGTTACCTGACATCGTTAGAAATAGCTAAGCTCTTGCAAATGTCCATTTGTTGTCGACTTGATTTTCCTTACTGCCATATGAGTAATCCCCTCATTCAATTGATCACATATGATATTACATACAAGGTTACAATTAACATAAAAGCTGAACTTTGTGTGCAGTTTTGTATTATTTTATTTTTTCAAATTAATTTAATATTCTAAAATTGGTATTTCCATATAGGTGGAGTGTGATTTAGCTATGTTTTTTATGACACAAAAATACGTTTCTTTAATAGATGCTTGTTAAAAGGTTTCTATAATTTTAGATTATAGAAACTCAAATAGCCATTTGCTTCAAGTCACCTCCCTCTGTTTTTCCCCCCAGACTTTGCTGTCACTGTTTTGATCTAGCAGTTAAAAGCTTAAAAGCTCAAGCAGCAGAAAAACTGTAAACACCAAAGTCCAAGAATGCAGCACATAGTAGGGTGAAGCTGGAACAGGGTACCGCAAAAAGCACAAGTGAAAGAAGCTGGGAACCACTGTTCTAATGGTTTACATCAGTGGTTCAAAAATTGGGATTATTAGGTCCTTGTGTAGCTGAATTTACATGTAAACCAGTAATATCTGGGGTTACAACCCTCTACCACAGTTATTTTGTGCATTTGGGGCAAAAAATTTGGGAACCACAGGTAATCCCCGACTTACGAGCGAGTTCCGTTACTACGACTATCTTGTAAGACGAAAATCTCGTAAATCGGGGACTACCTGTATATTTACGTATAAACCGTACCAGCCGCCACTGATACTCGTACATGTGCGGTAATGCCTATCCTAACACTTTAAAACATTCAAAAGAACATACAGTACATAAAAAATTAATTTCTTACTTTGAGCTGCAGCTTCTCTCGTCTGTTTGCCTGTTAGCTCCGCTGCGTTAGCTCCGCTGCATTAGCTCCGCTGCGTTAGCTCCGCTGCGTTAGCTCCGCTGCGTTAGCTCCGCAGCTTTCTGCAGCACCACGCAGTTTAAACTGTTTACAGGAAGGACTGTTAGTTTGTTAACTTCATACATTTGGAGCCAGAAAAAGTTATAATAACTTACCGAAAGCCGTCTGCGCGCGCCGCCATTAGCTGCACCTGTTAGCATGTTAGCCCCTCCAAATCTGCGGTTGCTGTTGGGCATTAGCTGCACCTGTTAGCATTAGCCCCTCCAAAAAGGCTCTCGGCTTTGTTTCTCCAAGTTAGCTCGGTGCCCTCCGATATCTTTGGCTGCCAGGCAGACATCGCGGCGAGCTTCAGGAACCTCTGATCGCACAAAGCCGGCTGTTGGCTGGAGCTACAAGGCTAATGTTAGCTCGTTGCTAATCCGGTCCGGCTGGCTGTCTGTTGCTTCACGCGGTCCACAGTGTCGTTTTCCTTCATCCATCCGTCCTCCACAAAATCACCGTTCAGCTCCAGATCATGTATCCGAGCACAGGAACCTCTGATCGGATTCGGACAAAGCCGGCTGGCAGGAGCCGAGATTGTAGTGAAATGGAGGTCACCGCGGCAGTCCCGGAAACGGCCGGAAGTTGCGCAATTATGAATAAAAATTATTACAGTATTTTTATAATTATTATTATTTATAAAGCCTTTAAAACAACCACAGCTGCAACAGAGTGCTGTACACATGAATTTAAGAACATTTAAACACAAAAAAAAATCATATTTTTATTAAATATGATAACCTCGTAAAGTCGGAACCTCACAAGTTGATGTGCTCGTAAATCGGGGACTACCTGTACTTGGTTAGAAGTTTTCTGGCTCTACTGGTGCAAATTGCAGGTTACGTATCAACCAAACTGACGTGGTGGTTGGTTAATGAGAAGCAGCATGTGGTAGATGAGTTCTAAATGTGGTAATCTCAGCAGACAGGGACATTTAGGAGAAGAACATGAAGAAGAAGGTGTTGAAAGAACATCCAGAGCAGAAAATTGTCTGTTTGGCACTTTAGCAGTTGTGACTTCAACATAGGTGGTGTGGCTCAGGCAGATTCTTGATGAAGGATGGATGATGTCATTTAGGATCCTAAAGATTCCTGTTACAAATCGGTTTTGATCTGCAGCCGGGGTGCATCAAGATTTGAGGGGAAAGGATGTGAAAATGGAGGAAAGCACCAAAGTGTGTCTGGATTTGTGAATTAAACCCAGTATTTTTTTAATACACATGTCGTTGAAAGGCGCATATAAACTTTTCTGTATGATGTCATGCTCCTATGGTGCCTAATCCATTGTAAAAGTATTCATGTTATTGGTGACCTCTTGCTTCTGTAAGGGCTTCAGCAACCCTGAGCTGATGTAGCTGAGTGTGTTTGAGTGTGGTTACATGTCTTTATTTATTTTTTCTCACTGGCTCTGTAACGAGGCGCACGCTTCTCCCTGTTCTCCTCCTGCTTTTTTGCTCTCGGTCTGTGTATCGGAGCAGCTCCTATTTTTACACATCTTCCGAAATGAAAACTATTTTCGATCTGACCCACTGGACTTTCGATGCAAATGACAAAATCTTTTCAACAAAGCAACAGGGTCCTGGAGAACCCTCATCTACTTGGACGACACACATGCAGCATGGATATATCTCTGGGGGTGATGTGTCTACCTCTGCTATCGATCAAGGACACCGAAATTGCATACAATTGGAGTTATGATAACAGATTTCTTGTTTTTGAAATAGGCTGGATCCTGGTTTATCAACATACAAAGAAGATGTCTCAACTAATTTGGCCCTCATCAGGCTGCTGCCTATGAAAGTTTGGTTCGTGCTTGGAGGACTTAAAATCAGCTGATTTACGAGTGAAACCGTAAGATGGAAGTGATTTGAATCGCGGGCCACCTACGGCTTTGGACTCGTCAGCATGAAACAACCTTGAAGAGGCTTATGAGCACGAACCAGTAGAATGCACCCTAATCTGGCCATTTTGGACCTTGGAAGTATCAGTACAGACTCAAAGGCTGACAAGAAAAAATAGTCTGCTTGAATAAATCAACAATTGTGGATTACAGTATCTAAATCTGACTCCCCGGTTGGCCTCGAAACAGGCTGACTCATCAGTTTCTCTGGGGAAATGTGTAAACTTAGGAAAAGCTTCATCGGTTGCAACCCCACTCCCCTTTTGTGGAGGCTTATCAGAACTGTGCCAGCTGACCATCATCTCATTTTACCAGGACAATAGACTATCTGTTTAGTGCTTCATGGACCACCTCATAGTGTCCATCTCTTTATCCTTCTTCACAAAGTCATTAGGAAACTGACTGCATGCAGATGCTTGGCGTCTTTTTAGTGTCAGGAGACAAACTTTGAATAAAATCATCAGGTTTGAACTTATAAACATTGTTTCCTTATATGTCTTTCCCTACTTTTGTGTATGTAGCTGAGTGTGTTTGAGTGTGGTATATACAGTACATATACAGTACTGTACATGTTTTTATCCACCGATGTGGGTATTAAGTAGGCATGTAACGGTTGTAGTTGGTGTACCGAACCGAAAAGGTACGGAGGTGGACCGAACCGAACGTGCTGTACCGAAACGGTTATTTTTTCACTCATTGAATGTTAATATGTGCGCCGCGGAACAAAATTTCCTGGGCGCGTTTCAGCACGGAGCTATTATCTCGCAGCACGCGCAGCATTAGCCGTTAGCTTCTCGCTGCGGTTTCCTGTTTGTTAACGTTATGGTTTTCTTGTTAAAAGACGAGCGCACAAAGCTGTGTGTGTGGACGTTTTTTCATGAAGACTGGATCTGCAGCAGCAACACGTCTAACGTGAACGCGCTGGAAACTACGTCATCAGAACGTGAACGAGCTGTTACAAAGTACGCTAACCACACAGCTGCATTTAAACAACTTCTACAAAGTGCGCTAACAACACAGCTGCATTTAAACAACTTCATCAGGTAATTTAGATGGGTCCAGATCAATAACACAAACTGTATGAGTTTTTAAAGCTCTGAATCTAAGTCTGAAAGTTTTTAATGCACAGTTGATCCTTGCTATGAGACATCCATCACGTCAACACTTAAGTCAAAAAGTTCAGCTCTTTATGAAAAAACTAAAACTGATGGTCAACAAGTCCTGGAGCTGATTTAAACCCTGCCCTGATGATGAGTGAGATATTCAACCGTTCAAGAGGTATTGTTATTTTATTATAATTATTATTTATAATTTATTATTATTTAAAATTATAATCTTATTAACTTATTTTTTTACCTCTGTGTTTTATTTCCAGTATTTCCAGTTACAGAGGTAGCTGCTCTCCTTCCACTTCAGGGAAATCCACCAGAGATCACCTGCTGCAGCTAAGAAGTGTGTGATGACTGAATTGAACTCTGGAACTGTTCCAGGACCAGTCCCACCAAGAAGAGGTTGTGAGTAATGAGGACAAATACAGCCACACTGGTGCTACTGGACAAAAACTTTATTAGTTAAGATTGTAAACAGTCTGTTGCTGCTTATTGTTCTGGTTCTGACTGTTATTGTATTCATTAAGATTTTTATTATTTTTAATATAATTTATTTATTGTAGAGTGCTGTTTATTTAAAATATCATCCAAATGGGTCACTTTTATTTATTACTACAATACAATACAAACATATTTTTGGCATATTTTCAAAATAAACATTTTGTAAGTCTTTATTTTGTCTTTTTTTTTTGTACCGAAAATAAACCGAAAATAAACCGAACCGAGCCCTCCTTGTAATTGAACCGAACCGAAATGTGATTTTAGCGTACCGTTACACCCCTAGTATTAAGACATGCATGTGCAGATGTTTACAGAATACATGTACTTGTGAAACAAGAAGGAAAAAGCAAGAACAAACAGATGTTTTGGCTCTTTTCCCGCAGCTAGCCATGGAAAAGAAATCATGTAAGTGATTGTCTACTGGCTTTGTGTCTCTGATCTAATTGGTAGTAGTTTGCTTGTGTAGTTTGCTTGTGGCTGGCGGCAACACACACATAGTCCGTATTTTCTGCATATGTCCGGCCTTTTCCCATCAGTTTCCACTGACATGATTCTATGTGGGCTCAGTTTAACTGAGTGCTCAGAAGGACAGCAGTGGACATCACAGACATGTTCCTGTTAAAATACCTCACTTCACTTAGAGAACAGAGTTTTGGGGGGTTTATGCATCAACCTTACAATCTTCCAATTGTCCAGAGATCAGCTGATAATTATTAATCAAATCATACCAAGTCTGTTATTATCAAAGAAGCTTTCAAACCTTATGGCCATGGCAGTTGATCTGATGCAGTTATTATTTTTATTTTTTTCAAATATCATATACAGGTAGTCCTCGAGTTACGACGGAGATCCATTCCTACACTACGTCGTAACTCAAATTTTGACGTAACTCGAAACATACGTCCAAACTGCACCTTATACATAGAGTACTGTATTTTACCAAGCACTTAGCCTATCCCAACACAGTACCCTACATAATTATCAAAAAACACATACATTTGAGAGCCATAATGAAGGGAAAAAAGAGTTAATTTCCTACTCTGGACTGCTGGTCAAGCCATTTCCTCCGTTCCTCCCTCCCTCCTCCAGATTCTGCATTTGTTTACGTTGTAAAACCGCCGTCCATAAAACAGCTACTTTTCCACAGCTGCTGCCTGTTTCTGCCTGTCCAGCTTGGTCCAACAAGTTTTGTTTTGTTTTTTGAATGTCCAGAGGACCAGACTTAGCTTTTTTTAGAGAGTACAGGCAGCTGTAGCCTCCACAGCTAGCAAAACGGGAAACCTCCGGAAACTGCGTGAATCAGCTTCAAAATAAAACATTTCAAAATAAAACAAAATTGTAATGGGAGGTGCGTCGTAACCGCGAAACGTCGTAACTCGAAGCCGTCGTAAGTCGAGGACTACCTATATACAGTATATATATATATTTTTTTTTTGTATAGTTCAGTCAGTTTTACATACAGTACTGTATTGTGATAATATTTGTGTTGTAGTGGCTAAGCATCAGCACTAACATATACTTTGAGTGGAACATCGTTGTTTAAAGCTTTGGCATGAACCGTCGAGTTCATCCTGTTTGTTTATTGACACAATATCTAATACTGTAAATGACTGGACGGATTTGTATGAAACCGTCCTAAAGTACCGGTAATTAGATGTACGTCTACAACTGATAACCTTTTGGAGACAAGTTCAACCTTGCTGCCACAGCGAATCGGCTTCAGCTTACTCAAAATGGCTATAACTCTGCAATTTACTCTATTCATTTTATAGTATTTTAATAGGCGATGTTTAACCATAATGTATCACATAAGATGATCAGTGTAAAAATCTGGCATGAAAGGTAACAGGCAACATGCATTTCTTCAAGGAGTGCTAGGCCTTTCATTAGCTCATATTTCATGCTGTATTCTGCATTGACACGGTGCCATGGAGACAGCTATTTTAATTGGTCTGGGAGTTCTGTGAATCATCCCATACTCTCATTGCTCTCGGGGCCCGATTATAAAAGCTCTCTGCTGCCTGTTGGAGAGAAAGAGCTGCCTGTGTCCTCTCCTATTGCCCCTTTTCTGCTTCCCCTTCCATCTCCCTCGGTCCTTTCTGTCACAAGTTTCTCATCCATCTGCTCGTTATGTCTCATGGCTGTGACCTTGTTGCTCAAGTGTGAGGGACTATGATGAGCAGCAGGCGATCGTGCAGAGGACTGTAGTGAGTTGCATGTTTCAATCAGAACTGGATTTCATGTAAGTAAATTAAAAAAGTAGACAAGAGACTGAAACGTAATTGCTGATTTTGAACAAATATTTATGCAACATTAAGATTGTCTATTGCCATGAAAGATGTGTGCGTTAAAGTTTATGGTTAATCAACTTTATTAGACAAAAATAAACTAACATTACATGGTTATTTATACAGAGATATTGAATACAATTTGGTGTAGTAATAGCCGAAAGTCATCCACAAAACTTTTTCTAAACACATTCAGATTACCGGAGGTTTTTGTTTGCATGGCAGCGGGAAAAATGCATTCCTTCAAGGAAAGCTTGTTTTTATTTGAAGCTCAAATATTAAAAGTCAGTGTTTGACATTTTGTGCTATTTTAGTGTCATTTGTTGTCAAGCATCAGCCCATGAGCATAAGAGAACAAATCAACTTTTAATACAAAGTACCTGCTGTTTTAATTGTTCAGAAGCAAGTTTAATGCAATACAGTAATAATGTATGACAAGATTGCTAATGAGTAATGACGATAATGTTTTAATAAATAAAACTGTCAATATATTTTGAGTTATAAAGATTCTACATTTTGTGCAGATGGGGAAAGTTCAAGGTTTCTGAAAGTGACTCAAATTTACCGGTAAACAAAGTAAAAATAAAAATAAACTTTCTTCTGAATTAAAAATCTTCAAAAGTGCAAATAATACTCTACTAAGATTCACTAAAGATGTAATCAAGTTTAGATGTTTGTAAACAAATATTAACAATTTAATTATTCTTAAATTTAATTAGCATTTCTTGTACTTGTACTGTACTTGTGTACGTAGTTGCAAGAGGTGTGGCACAGTACAGCAGTGGTTGACACTGTTGCGTCACATCAAACAGGTCGTAGGTTTGTCTCCCAGCCTTTCTATGTGGCGTTTGCATGTTCTCTCCGTGCATGCCTGGGTTTTATCTGGATACCGGTACTCTGATTTTCACTCACAGACCAAAAACATACATCATCTTTTGATTGACACCTCTTTAACAATTTTGACTGCTGGCGTTCAAAATTGGAGTATTTTTACAGAGACACCAAGCTTTTGCATTTATTCTAAAGGGTTCTTGAACAGCATGATAATTATTTTGGGCATGCTTTTTCAAGGTGTTTTAGGCATTTTGAGGGGGGGGGG
>JBBPBX010000470.1:21506-37135 GCA_038048925.1 Garcialebias charrua | reverse complement strand
ATATATACATATATATATATATATATATATATATATATATATATATATATATATATATATATATATATATATATATATACAGGTAGTCCCCGATTTACGAGCGAGATCCGTTACAACGAGGCGCTCGTAAACCGGAAATCTCGTAATTTGGAACGGCCGCCATGTCTCTCGTAAATCCGGAATTTCGCTCGTAAATTGGAACGGTTTCGCTAGCGCGACTACAAACACTCTATTTTCATCCAAAAACTGCTTATGAGTGCATAAAAATGATCGGAAACGTGTGTCCATATGCTTAGCTAACTAACTGTGGTGAAAAAACACATGAAAACTCAGTATTTTTTGCGTTTTCCAAAAATTCGCCAGCTCGTAAGTCTGGAACCTCGTAGATCAGAGCGCTCGTAATTCGGGGACTACCTGTATATATACAGGTAGTCCCCGATTTACGAGCGAGATCCGTTACAACGAGGCGCTCGTAAACCGGAAATCTCGTAATTTGGAACGGCCGCCACGCTTCTCGTAAGTCCGGAAATTCGCTCGTAAATTGGAACGGTTTTGCTAGCGCGACTACAAACACTCGTTTTTTTTTTTTATATAAAAAATAAATGTCACATTTTTGTCATCTGTTGTATGTTTCCCATACTTGACAGACGAAATTGGTCTCTGCATTTAACCCAACCACCACCAGGTGGTGCAGTGAGCAGCCGTAGTCAGCGCCCGGGGAGCTGGGGAAAATAGGTGTGCACTCATAGACACCCCAAGGTGTGCCGTGGCCGGGGTTCGAACCTGGGTCCTTCGGATCCCAAGTCTGATTCCCTAGCCACTACACCATCTTGGCCCTATATATATATATATATATATATATATATATATATATATATATTTATATATATATATATATTTATATTTATATATATATATATATATATATATATATATATATATATATATATATAATAAACAATAAAGTTTAACATTCTTCATTTTTACCACAGTTAAAATGCACAAAACCCTGCTTTATGAGTCGAAGTTCAGATAATATTACGATTCATTTAGCTTCAGATTGGTCATTTGTTTACACACCTACTGGATTGATTGACAGGTCACATCATGGATCCGATTCATGAAAAAAATTTTTTTTTAACAACAGCTGTAAAAAAAAGAAAGAAATCTTGTACGACTTTATTCTCGTAATATTAAGACTTTATTCAACTTTATTCTTGTAATCCTACGACTTTATTCTCGTAATTTCATGGTTAAATTTTTTTTTCTCAGCATCAGCATGGCAATGTAATCTTTTTTAGTTTTTTAGTGTGACCCTAAAGCTCCGTCATAATTTTTTTACAGGATTTAGGTACATTTTTATGTTGAAATGATTTGCAGATTGGCATTAATAGCACTTTGAGGTACGTGTACTTTTAAATGGCTAATAATTATAGTTTCATTGAAACGAGAGTTAACCAAATATCTGCTTCACTTGTAGAAAATCAAATGAAACCAACATATTTAATTAATGTGAATTTAGTTATACAATACCAATCTACAACAAAAGTCATTTCAGGGCATAAAACAAAAGAAACAAACAAACAAAACAACAACAAAAAAACAAGTCTAAATCATGAATTTTATTCAGATCCAGATTCAAATTCAATTACAGTCAATTAGTTTCCATACAGTACTTTATGAAATGCCAGTTACTAACAGCTTTGTTAAGCTATAAGTGGAGTCAGTGAAGAAACCTAGTTTTAAATCACATATTATTATTCAACTTTTTTCCAGCTATGCTGTGATAGCTTATGGTTGTGCGGAGTGTCCCAAGCTGAGCTGCGGGCGTCAGGGATGTGGCACAGAGTTCTGTTACCACTGTCGGCAGCTGTGGCACCCCAACCAGACGTGTGACCAGGCCCGGCGTCAGCGAGCCCGCCATACTTCAGGAGGCAACGACGCCTCCACGCTGTATGTCTTCAATGAGGAACCTGGAGGGGGTGAGACAGGAAGCAGATGTTATTGTGTATTTGTTAAAGTCTGTTAATTTATCTTAGAGTAGAAAGTCTTAATATGCATTTAGGAGTATACAGTATAATACAAGGAATCCGATTTTTTTAGGCATCAACTGAGCGGAACAGAAAGATAAGACACTGTCATATTTGTATGAAATATAATAATGAATTCAATTTATAACACACTTTTCATTAGTGAAAATCTCAAAGTGCTACACACATTGAATGCTACACACATTCATAAACCGGTGGCGGCAGACTACCATGCAAGGTGCTTTCCAGTCCTACCGGGAGCAACTCGGGGTTAAGTGTCTTGCCCAAGGACACAACGACACATGGTGTGGGGAGCCGGGATTCGAACCGCCAACCTTCCGATCGGGGGACGACTGCCATTACCACTACGCCACGGCCGCCAAAGAAGCAGTCTGTTACAAACAAAAAGAAAAGTAAAAAATATAACACAGGGGTCTGTTTATGAGATAAAGTAAAATTTCTTAAGAATAGTTATTGTTTTTACAAGTTTCTGATTATTTAAATTAATTTTTTCAACAGTGTTTTTAATGTTTTTAAGTCAGTTTCGTTAAAAATATTAAATAAGGGGATTTTTTCCCCCCACTCCTTTTCATCTTATGAACATAATAGTTTGCCAGGATTATAGTTAGAGTTACTTTATGTATTTTATCAGAAGGAAAGGCCGAATTGTTAAAGGTGAGCAATATATACATAACTTACATAAAGAATGTCCAGGAACATAGCAAAATATTCGAATATCATGAAAAAGTAATATTATTAATAATGAAGTTATAGTTGAAAATAAAGTTTAATTTTGGAAACTCATGCACACTATCTTTTTTTTTCAAAATGTACTTTATTTCAAACAAACAACATTACATATAAAGATCTTCAACACTATACGTAATAACATATTACCGGTACATTAAAGAAAAAATAATAAACAGAGGAATAATGATATATGAATAATAACCAGAAATTGGCAATATTGGCGTTAATGTCTTGCAATCTACAAAGTTAAATAAATAAAGTTTTTAAAAAAGTGTAATAAATTCATACATACATGGTAAAATAAAATAATGTGTACTTTTTATTCTATATAAACACTACTACTTTCTTAACAAAAGCGCAAAAATCCATTCTAATTCATAAAAGAAGCGGTCTGTTACAACAAAAAGAAAAGTAAAAAATATAACACAGGGGTCTGTTTATGAGATAAAGTAAAACTTCTTAAGAATAGTTATTGTTTTTACAAGTTTCTGATTATTTAAATTAATTTTTTCAACAGTGTTTTTAATGTTTTTAAGTCAGTTTCGTTAAAAATATTAAATAAGGGGATTTTTTCCCCCCACTCCTTTTCATCTTATGAACATAATATTTTGCCAGGATTATAGTTAGAGTTACTTTATGTATTTTATCAGAAGGAAAGGCCAAATTGTTAAAGGTGAGCAATATTTGCAATTTTGATTATCCAATGTTCTTTCCAACTTTTTCTGTAAGGAGCCATTGCAAATCTGACCAAAATATTACAGCATGAGAACATTCGACAAATAAATGTTCAATACTTTCACCCTCACACTGACAAAAAGAGCAGTTGTTGCTGACATTTGGAAACAAGCGACAAATATTATATTTAACTAGATAATATCTACAAAGTATGTCAAATCTTAAATTAAATGTATTTGATCCTATTAGTTAAGTATATAAAAGTAAGTAAGTCATGCCCATCCATCCATCCATCCATCTTCTTCCGCTTATCTGGGGTCGGGTCGCGGGGGTAGCAGCCTAAGTAGGGAGGCCCAGACTTCCCTCTCCCCAGCCACTTGGAGCAGCTCCTCCGGGGGAATCCCAAGGCGTTCCCAGGCCAGCCGAGAAACATAGTCCCTCCAGCGCGTCCTGGGTCTTCCTCTGGGTCTCCTCCCGGTGGGACATGCCCGGAACACCTCACCAGGGAGGCGTCCAGGAGGCATCCTAACCAGATGCCCGAGCCACCTCAACTGGCTCCTCTCGATGTGGAGAAGCAGCGGCTCTACTCCGAGTCCCTCCCGGATGACTGAGCTTCTCACCCTATCTCTAAGGGAGAGTCCAGCCACCCTGCGGAGAAAACTCATTTCAGCCGCTTGTATCCGAGATCTTGTTCTTTCGGTCATAACCCAAAGCTCATGACCATAGATGAGGGTGGGAACGTAGATCGATCGGTAAATTGAGAGCTTTGCCTTTTGACTCAGCTCTCTCTTCACCACGACAGACCGGTACAGCGCCCGCTTCACTGCGGACGCTGCACCTATCCGCCTATCGATCTCACGCTCCAGTTTTCCCTCATTCGTGAACAAGATCCCGAGATACTTAAACTCCTCCACTTGGGGCAGG
The DNA here is from genome assembly GCA_038048925.1 of Garcialebias charrua. Classification (NCBI taxonomy): domain Eukaryota; kingdom Metazoa; phylum Chordata; class Actinopteri; order Cyprinodontiformes; family Rivulidae; genus Garcialebias; species Garcialebias charrua. The sequence goes on along the minus strand of JBBPBX010000470.1, from coordinate 32,756 downwards.
ACCTCCTCCCCGACCCGGAGAGGGCATGCTACCCTTTTCCGGCTCAAGACCATGGCCTCGGATTTGGAGGAACTGATCCTCATCCCGGCCGCATCACACTCGGCTGCAAACCGCTCCAGTGAAAGTTGTAAATCACGAACTGATGAAGCCAGTAGGACCACATCATCTGCAAAAAACAGAGAAGCGATTCTAAGGTCACCAAAACGGATCCTCTCAACACCTTGGCTGCGCCTAGAAATTCTGTCCATAAAAGTTATGAACAGAATCGGTGACAAAGGGCAACCTTGGCGGAGTCCAACTCTCACCGGAAACGAGCCTGACTTACTGCCGGCAATGCGGACCAAGCTCTGACACCGGTCGTACAGGGACCTAACAGCCCATATCAATGGGCCTGTGTTTTATGAAATTTCAGATCAACCCCAAATAATTAATGTTTTATCATCTTTGTCAGTCCGTGAAAGGTGGGCACACTTACTGGTTTGGAAGAAAACAAACAGACTTAATTAAAAATAATGGATATTTATTAAAGAAGTCTTGTGACAGAAAAAAGTAAAAACATACATGTTCAGATACACAAACTGTTATCTGCTAGAGAAATGTGTCAGTAACTCCGCCACAGAACTTAAACAGCACACACACAACAAGGCATTGACGTAAAATCATTATCCCTCACCTCTTGACACAACTGGGAGAGCCATCACAGTTTCTGGCAGGGATACATGTCAACGCAGCTCGACGTCTTGATCAGGACTCGGAGCAGACTCTCAAATTGTTTATCCGAGCGCAACTCATTTTATACCTTTGTGGAGTATGACTTCATTCACTCCCATCAAATATGTTTTCAATCAAACTTTGCTCCTCAAGACAGTACCAGGCACTTGCCAAAAGATTTTCTGTTTCATCTATCAGCTACAAGGTCAGTTCGCCCCCAATTGCTGAGTTGTGCTCATCAACATCTCACAAACTTGGCTGTGAGATGCATGGAAACATATTATTTGCCTAACTCCCTTTCAGAAGAACTGCAAAGTTTGAAGTGAGATGGGTGATATGCATTCATTCCATCAAAGACCAGTTTTTCGAGAAGGATTGGGCCCTTATCTTTCAAAGAAACCCTGGACCTTTTGAAGCAAAGCCACACAAAACCCCCCACTTCAAGACTTTAATGAAACATCTTGAACTAAAATGTTTTTTCTCACAAGTGTTGCATTAAGCATTAATTCTTAACTTAAAAATTGATAAACATTTAGTCAGAAAAACATTAATACTTCTTAATCTGTTCATTCCACCCTATGATTTTTTGACTAATTTTGAAATTTTTCCCTGTCACCTCATGGGACATTTCTAAGACAGTGTTACAAACTAATTTAATTATATGATCCTTCCTACAAAACAAAGCACTAAAAACAAAAGTAAGGAGGGATACTGCACATTCTCATTTTATTAGTTTTAAACCATATGTAACCCACTTTATTAGTTTAAACCGCTGTAAAAACCTTATGTATAAACCTTCTCCTGTTCAACACATGTGAACGCCTTGAAATCAAACAGCCAGACTTACAAACTCAATCACCAGTTTCAGCACCATGGATCGGGTCCGTTCCTTGCGCATCAGAAGGGACCCAAAATCAATGGAGACTGCCAGAAAAAGGCAGAAATTGCCAATTAGTCAATTCCCACGAGTGTACGACACATCCACCCAGAAAAATAAAAATAAAGAACACCTAAGTATTTTCTGAGGACGATTTTACTGTCCAGATAAAACCAATTCCTGTTTGTAGCACATATCTGTATATATGCATGTCATCTCAAATTAATCATCATTTATTTTATTACTTCAGGTAAAATAAAACAAAATAAAAACTCAAAGAACAATAAAGAATGTTCACTTCAGATGGATCTTGCGGCTCCACCCTCTGGAACAACTCGCACACCTTAAAGGTCGTCGATGCACAAGGTCGTTGCACTGGAACGTTACACGCGCCGGACACCACTGCTCTGCCCACGCTCTGCCCACACTTGTTACCAGCAGGACCGATGTACAGGACATTTGAAGCCGTCCCGTCTGTTCATCTCGTGGCAAAGAGCTCCAACTGTCCTCTTTTCAGGACATGTCTCGTTTTTCAGAGGTGTGGTCATCAGCACCACATCACAGATGAGCACGAACACCCATCCTCGGGTGCGCTGGACAGGCAGCTCTGCAGCAGCGATGAAGAACCCAGCAGACGACACCAGTCGCAGGCGCCTCTCTCAGGAGTTGGTCATCCTCAGGGCCCACCTCTGTTGTCCCAACAGACAGACGACAAGACACCAAGCTGTGGAAAAAATCAAAAGCTTGGGTGACATAGAAAGACAGGGATTAGTAATCTTTTAAGACAAAATATTCATTCTTCAACTTGGAGGAGAGAGAGAAAGGAAGGAAAAAAAAAACTTAAAACCCCTCTTCCTTTTTTTTTCACAGTCTGATTCTTCCAATAAATTTCTCCAACACAGCAGTGACATCTTTTTTTTGTTCTGTTAAAAATAAGCATGAAAACCAACACTTTTTGTACATTTTTCCCCTTCCATCAACTTCTAATATCACCTGTTGACCAATTTGTCACAATACCCTGCAAACTGCAAGCTCACACAACCTACCTCTTCCCCTTCCTTTCTCTGCTTCACTGTTCTGTAGATAAGGCAGGCTGCATGAAAGGGGAAAACAAAACAAAAACTCGACCCTTCCTGGCCCATGAACCACACACTGAAAACTCTTGCTATTTTTCCTCCACTTTTCCGTTCTCTGCATCTCTAATTTCACACACGAACCTGCGCGCCTACATCAAACAAGGACTGTCTCCTGACCTCCGCTCAGTCCCAAACATCTCCTCCCATTTCCACTCACAACAGAGGGAACGGAAGCTGCTGCACACACGTGCATTTCTTTTACACATATGACAGGGGCTGTCACACCCCGCTTCTACTCACACACAAACCCGGACAGAGGGAGCAGCTCCGCGCACACACCCTGCTCTCGTCCCAAACGTTCCAAACGTACCGTTCCAAACGTACCACACATTACTCATGGCAGATGAGACACACTCTTCCTCATGCGTTTCTCACTGCAACTGACCAACTCAGCACCCACAATACCCTCGCACAAATGCGTCGCTGCACCTCTCGCACGTGCACCATGACGCTTTCTTTCCTTCAAGCTGCATGTTTTAACCTTTTTATCTGACATAAAACATCTCTCACACCCAACCGGACCAAACGCAGCTAACACATCTGACTTTCGTCTTCAATCCATCTGAGCTTCCTCTGAAGCGTGTCTGTAGTCTCCTCGTAATTCTTCCTCCAACAAATCACTCCTGCTAACTTTTTGGACAACTTCCAGCTTTCTGATCTGCAGAAATTCCTTAACAAGCTCTATTCCTTATCAAAATACTTCTATTTTCTTAATCAACTCAAACAACTTGCCTTCTCGCTCCCAACACACTTCACCTCCTCAGAGCTGCTGCCTTCATTCAGAGGCACACACACACAGAGAAGCGCTTGTTCCTCTTTTTTTTACTTCGAAAAAGAAATCACCAGTCTTTTTAACTTCAACTGATAAAGCTATCAAAATAAATCACCTAACTCATTACAAAAACTCTAACAAGGGTTTTTTCTTTTAACCCTGGTATTATACTTATGTTTCAGCGAATAAATCACCTATCACCTGACTTCTTCAGGGCTTATTCAAAACTTCTGTTACTGATCTCAAATAAACAACAAGGGTTATACTGTATATCTTTTTTTTCTAACCCCGGCAAAATCTTCTTTCCTTCTGCTCTCACGAAACTACTGATCAAGGGTTTTTACACCCTGGTTCAAATCTTCTGTTACACTTCAGCTCAAAGAATCGGTCAGCAGCTTAAGGCGTCCCCAAAACCGCTGATCCAACTTATCAGCTCTTCAACAGCGGGAATCTCTCACCCGCTTCCAAAACAACAAGGGAATCACACCCTGCTTCACAAATAACGGGAATCCCACCCGCTTCAAGAACACAGCTTCACACTTTAACTTTTTTCCTTCCAAACAGCCAGTGTGTACCCTTTCATCCATCTTTTTAAGCACCTTGGAATGTGCTTTACAAATAAAGATAAGATATCCCATCCTCGTCGCCAAATGTTTTATGAAATTTCAGATCAACCCCAAATAATTAATGTTTTAACATCTTTGTCAGTCCGTGAAAGGTGGGCACACTTACTGGTTTGGAAGAAAACAAACAGACTTAATTAAAAATAATGGATATTTATTAAAGAAGTCTTGTGACAGAAAAAAGTAAAAACATACATGTTCAGATACACAAACTGTTATCTGCTAGAGAAATGTGTCAGTAACTCCGCCACAGAACTTAAACAGCACACACACAACAAGGCATTGACGTAAAATCATTATCCCTCACCTCTTGACACAACTGGGAGAGCCATCACAGTTTCTGGCAGGGATACATGTCAACGCAGCTCGACGTCTTGATCAGGACTCGGAGCAGACTCTCAAATTGTTTATCCGAGCGCAACTCATTTTATACCTTTGTGGAGTATGACTTCATTCACTCCCATCAAATATGTTTTCAATCAAACTTTGCTCCTCAAGACAGTACCAGGCACTTGCCAAAAGATTTTCTGTTTCATCTATCAGCTACAAGGTCAGTTCGCCCCCAATTGCTGAGTTGTGCTCATCAACATCTCACAAACTTGGCTGTGAGATGCATGGAAACATATTATTTGCCTAACTCCCTTTCAGAAGAACTGCAAAGTTTGAAGTGAGATGGGTGATATGCATTCATTCCATCAAAGACCAGTTTTTCGAGAAGGATTGGGCCCTTATCTTTCAAAGAAACCCTGGACCTTTTGAAGCAAAGCCACACAAAACCCCCCACTTCAAGACTTTAATGAAACATCTTGAACTAAAATGTTTTTTCTCACAAGTGTTGCATTAAGCATTAATTCTTAACTTAAAAATTGATAAACATTTAGTCAGAAAAACATTAATACTTCTTAATCTGTTCAGCCTGGTACCCCATACTCCCGGAGTACCCCCCACAGAACCCCCCGAGGGACGCGGTCGAATGCCTTCTCCAAGTCCACAAAGCACATGTAAACTGGTTGGGCAAACTCCCACGCACCCTCCAGGACCCTGAGGGTGTAGAGCTGGTCCAGTGTTCCACGACCAGGACGAAAACCACACTGCTCCTCCTGAATCCGAGGTTCGACTATCCGACGGACCCTCCTCTCCAGAACCCCTGAATAGACCTTACCAGGGAGGCTTAAGAGTGTGATCCCCCTATAGTTGGAACACACCCTACGGTCCCCCTTTTTGAATAGGGGAACCACCACCCCAGTCTGCCAATCCAAGGGAACTGCCCCCGATGTCCACGCGATATTGCAGAGTCGCGTAAGCCAACACAACCCTACAACATCCAGAGCCCTAAGGAACTCCGGGCGAATCTCATCCACCCCCGGAGCCTTGCCACCGCGGAGCTTTTTAACCACCTCGGCGACCTCAGCACCAGAGATCGGAGAACCCGACCCAAAGTCCCCAGGCTCCGCTTCCTCAGTGGAAGACGTGCCAGTAGGATTGAGGAGGTCTTCGAAGTATTCCGCCCACCGACTCACAACATCCCGAGTTGAGGTCAGCAGCACGCCACCCCCACCATAAATGGTGTTGGTCTCGTACCTCTTTCCCCCCCTGAGACGTCGGATGGTGGACCAGAATCGCCTCGAAGCCGTATGGAAGTCATTCTCCATGGCCTCTCCGAACTCCTCCTTCCTAAGTCATGCCCACTATGCATAAATGAATCTTATGGGTCACATTCCACAAGTCAAGCCACTCCTGAACCAGAGACGACATCAGAAGCGTCTTACCTGCTGAGGAGAAAAACAACTGGGCTGTTGCTCAGTGGTCCAATGTCCTGTTTTTAGATGAAAGTCAATTTTCATGTCATTTTGAAATCAAGGTCCCAGAGTCTGGAGGAAGAGTGGAGATGCTCAGAATCCACGTTGCTTGAAGTCCAGAGTGAAGTTTCCACAGTCACGATGATTTGTCTGTGATACTGTGCATAGTGTGCACGCGTTTCCAATATGGAACTGTATCACAATATTAAAATTTTCGGAGACATTGATTTTTGGGAGTTTATTATCCATAATCATTAAAATGACACAAAAAGGCTTGAAATATTTCACTCTGTGTGTTCACTTTCTGAAGTGACTGACAAAAACATATATAATTTTTTCCACATTATTAAAATTTTGTTTAGATTTACAGTAACTGTAGATGAAACCAAGACATAACAACTAGCTTGGTTTTATTAAACTGCGAAACAAATAGCCCATCAGTCTTATTGTAAATTGTCAAAACACTTGTCATCTATAAAATGTATTGAAAGTAAAACATGTATGCCTGTTCTCTAAGGCAAATTAAATGACAAAAACACACCGTTTTCTTCATTGGCTCCATTGCAGATGCAGAGGAGATCAAACCGTGCCCTCGCTGTGGCGCCTACATCATGAAGACCAACGATGGCAGCTGTAACCGTATGAACTGCACTGTGTGTGCCTGTCAGTTCTGCTGGCTGTGTATGCAGGAGATTACAGACGTGCACTACCTCAGGTATCACGTTCACACTCCGCTCACTACATCCGCAGAAATAATCAAATGTAACAGACCAATTAATGTAAGCTCAGTTCTGCTGAATGTAAGTTCAGCAATAAATGTTCACTGCATTGATGAATGCTACAAATGAGTCTAAAGCGACAAATAATTTCTACACTGCTGATTGCAGCAACTTGCATAGAAATTCACACATAAGAACCTTGCAGTTCTACTAAGAAGCCTGCAAAAGCTATTCCTTAAGAATACTCAAATAGTAAATGAAAGGTGACATACTGTAGGTGTAAAGCCTTTCATATTAAGCACATCCAAGCCAGTCAACATAGACAATGTTTAAACATCACCAACTTGGATGCAGGGCTTAATGTGTGAACCTATCAATGCCAGAATGCAAATAGTGGGTGGGCCGGGGTGTGTGGGGGCCCTCCCCCAGAAAATTTTGAATAAAGTAGTTGCGATTTCCTGCATTTTGTTGTATTTTAATGGGTTGTTAAACATCTACGTTTACCTACATCTGTAAACACTCAGCTTCAAGCATCCTATCCCTCTCCCCCTTACTTGACGGTTCTGAGCCCGACTCTTCTCCGGTGAATTCACTGTCCTGCTTGTCAGCACTCACCCCCACCACCCGCGTGTTCCTGCTCCACTCTCGATTGCCACTGCCTTAAGGTGCTTCATTTCTCAGTAGGACTGAAATTGGACTGTCTATTTGACATTTTGATCACTGTTGTTGTGACAAATTTGTGCCGTTGTTGATACGTAATATGAATAGTACGCATCAAACATTTCTCTCGTTGTATTTTTTAATAAAGCATCAACATTTTATTAATGACCCACTTAAACTGTCAAACTGATTTGCAATTTAGTTGTGCTGTTTAATTATATTTATGAGTTTTTTTTAATTATTTTTTTATTAAATTGCCCATGACTGTACTTGTAGGGGCAGAGATTATTTTAAGTGTAGAAGTGGAAATGCAACTTGTGAACAGTCATTCCTCTGGGATCTATCTCACTTTGACTGGCAGTATATTCTATTAACCAACAACGTGAACACCGCCTGGAACCATTTTCATAATAGTTTCATTTACAAAGTATTTTGTGAACAAACAAGCTCCTTTCTGCCAGTTCAGGATAAAGGGACGTGACAGCCCCTGGTTTACTCCTGAACTAGCTGACCTCCTGCATAGGAGAGATCATCTTTGGGCCGCAGCGAGAAAATCTGGCTTAGACACTGATTGGTTGAATTTTCGGCAGCTGAGGAATAAATGCACAACTGCCATCAAAGCTGCAAAACAGAACTATTTCTTATCTCAGACCTCCAAAAATCTAAACGACCCTAAAAAATTCTGGAAAACCATCAAATCTCTCTCAGGCACCCCCCAATCATCTGACCTCCCATCACAACTTCTTGTTGACTCTGTTCCTGTGTCAAATAAGCATGAGATCCTGAACTGTTTCAACAAACATTTTGTTGCTTCTAGTTCATTATTTGACACAGTTATAAATGGAAAATCATCCACTTCATCTAATAATCAAACTTCTACAAATCAAATCCCTCCTACAAGTCAATCCTCAGTTAATCACACCTTCTCTTTTTCTCCGTTCTCAGTCAGTGAGGTAAATAAACTGTTAAATGATCTTGATCCTAAAAAATCTGCAGGTCCAGATGAACTTCCACCTTATTTCTTAAGGCTGGCTGCTCATATCATCACAGTCCCTGTGACCCACATCTTTAATCTGTCCATAAGCCAAAACACCATTCCGGATGCTTGGAAAACAGCCTTTGTTCTTCCTTTGCTGAAGGGAGGTGACCCCACCTCACTGAACAATTATCGACCGATCTCTAAACTCTGCATTTTAGCCAAGGTTCTAGAAAAACTGATAAACTCTCAAATCAAAAATTATCTGGACTCATTTAACATCTTACCTCTCCATCAATCTGGTTTCAGGAAACAACACAGCACAACGACTGCTTCACTGAAGGTTCTTAATGACGTTGTTGAAGCATTGGATGCTAAGGATTATTGTGCTGCACTTTTCTTAGACCTGTCTAAAGCTTTTGACACTGTGGATCATAACATCTTGTGTCATAAGCTCTCAGAAATCGGTTTCTCAGATCACACCATTGGTTGGTTTTCTAACTATCTTTCCGATCGGAGGCAATGTGTTCAACATAATGGTACTTCTTCCAGTTATTTAACAGTCAACAATGGTGTACCACAAGGCTCAGTCTTAGGACGAACCCTCTTTACAATCTACATAGGTAATGTAGGTCAGAGCATCCCTGATGCATCCTTATATTTCTATGCTGATGACACAGTTGTTTATTATCGAGCTAAAACAGTTTCTAAGGCTTTCCAGCTTATGCGATCTGCTTTTGACATCATCCAGTCTATCCTATTACATGATACAACGGCATGCCTTACTACTCTTCTGCCATCTAGTGACTGGAAATTGTACTGCTTACTTTTTCCCCCCACCAGAATGAATGAAAATGGTCATGTTTAAGCCAAAAATTGGTTTATAAATATGGGGGGAAAAAATCCATAAATGTGTCGCTTCGGCCTATAAGTCACAGGGCATTCAAATTATGCAAAAAGCTGTGCCTTATACAGTGAAAAATATGGTACATTTGGCGCATAGCAACCTACATTCCTATTTTTTAAGAAAAATAGCAAAAAATAGACTTATTTGTTCATTATGACACATATCCACTGTCTTTCTGTCCATCTTAGATAGTCTTATGCCCAGAAAGCACGCTCTACAAAGGCTTTATTAATAGATTTCACGATTTCAAATACACTTTCAGGTTCATACCAATGAACAAACTGCAGGTTTGTGTTTTTATTGTATTTTCTAGAAAATATTATCTACATTTAGTTTGTATTACAGAAGCATTGAAAAATGACTGAATCAATTCACCACCCTTTGGTATAGTTTGTCAGAATCAGTTACCTTCAGTACTTCCACTGTCACTGTTACTTGTAGAGTTTGCTTTACCCAATAAAATGTGTAAAGCCTTAGTCAATGAGTTGTGCATTGGGTCTGTCAGTAAGGTGTGATCATATCTTTTTAGGAAGCTACATTTATTCAAACACATTTCATTTTCATCGATTTTTAACATGGGCATCATTAACTTGGGATGAGCTGCTCTGTTTGTATCTCTGTTTCTGCTGTGTCTGAATCAACTTTAGCTTTACAGAGAGCATGATGTATGAATTTTTTGAAAACGTTTTAGCTGTTTGAGAAAAAAAAAACGGTGTCATTTGTGTTTTTGTTTACTCCTGTGCAGAAATAGCAATCACTCCCCTCTCCCCTGATCTTCCTCTTCTCCACTCCCCTCATCCTTTGTCTGTCTTTCTTACTGCAAATGACAGAGAGCGCTTGACAAAAGGGCAAAGCTTTTAGCATCGTACAGCAAATGTGCAGGTCCAGAGCAACAGAGCATTTTCACAATACCTCATCATATTTTCCTCCCACTAGGTTGTTCTAAGTGATGAAGTGACATTTGCTGTTGGAAAACAACAGCGTTCTCTCAGAAACTGCGTTGTCCTTCGGTGCTCTCTGTGCTCCTACAAGCTAAGCGTGGGTTTAATAAGACTTAAACAGCAGGAGGCAGTTAAACTCTTCTCCACAGCAATCTGAATGACTTGGTCAAAAATGGACTCACATTTTTTTCCAACATTTAGGGCAACATTGGTGTTGACTTTTTTAAACCAATACTGGTTGGCTGTAAACTAAGTTGTCCCTAGGTAAGAGGATAAATACAGATTTATTTGCCTCGTTTGCTGCCATGTGGCTCTGTGATGGACCTGATCAACTGCTGGACAGGCATCAGCTCCTGTTCAACCCAGAAAAGAAAAGGTGGCTAAAGAAAATTAACAAATGGGTGGATGGTTTGCTGTATTTCTGCCAAACCCCCAAACTGATGGGAATTCACTCACTTTTCAATTATTTAGTCATACACTAAACTACATATACACAATTTTTTATATACTGGCACTACTCACTGAAACAGTGAAGAGGTCATTGATGTTAGTTTTATTTTCTTGAGGTTATCAAGATCATTGCCATTGATAATGTGACTAATAATAACTAAAACTACACTTGACCTCCTAACTTATCAAAACAGTTGTGTCTGTTGTGTCTTTCAGTCCCTCAGGATGCACATTTTGGGGGAAGAAGCCATGGTCTCAAACCCGCAAAGTACTGTGGCAGGTGGGCATGTTACTCGGAGCCCCTGTGGTCATCTCCCTCATAGCGGGCATTGCCATACCAGTTATCATAGTGGGCATACCAATCTACATGGGCCGTAAGGTCAGTGAGAGCAGCACCAGTCATCACATCTCATGTCGTAACATGTTATTTATTAGGAAAAACTGTTGTATGCGCTTATCCCATCGTGGAGCAAAAAAAGAGGGAGCTGGACATACACTCCATCGGTTTGTTTGTCCGTCCGTCTATCCATGCAAGCTAGTGCAATATTTTGAAACGTAAGGGATGTACCAACTTCCAATTCAGTGTGTTGCTGCATCTGTGTAAGAAACGTTCCTTTTGAAAATTGGGTTGCCAGATCAAAATCCAAGATGGCTGCTGACATCTTTATACATACAGTAT
>JBBPBX010000470.1:0-11264 GCA_038048925.1 Garcialebias charrua | reverse complement strand
ATACACACACACACACACACACTAGGGGTGCACCGATAAATCGGCGGCCGATTTATCGGCCCGATTTCCTTAATTTTGGGAAATCGGGCCAATGCTTGCATGAGAAACCGATTTTACAGATTTCTTTAGTTTTAACAACAATTGTCTAAACTTCATTTATATTTCAGAGCACTACCTTGTGACCAGTTAAAACAAGTTTGTATTGTTTCTAGAATATTGTTCAAGGGTCTGTTTTTCAACAAAATAAGATTGAAATTTGAAGGCGCATTGTGACCTTACAACATCTAACAGTGTTGCTTATAAAACTAAATCGGTATCAGCCAAAATCGGAATCGGCAAGTCAGACTTTGTAGAAATCGGTGATCGGTAATCGGCCAAAAAACTGCAATTGGTGCACCCCTAATATACACAGGTAGTCCTCGACTTTCGACATAGATCCGTTCCTACGCGGCGTCGTAAACCGATTTTCGACGTAAGTCGAAATATACGTACATACTGCAACATATACATGTACAGTACTGTATTACCAAGCACTTAGCCTATCCTAACACAGTACCCTACATAATTATCAAAAAACAGATATGTTTGGGAGCCATAATGAAGGGCAAAAAGAGTTAATGGCCTACTGGGATGCTACGCTGTATTCCTCCGTCCATCCGCTGTATTCCTCCGTCCATCTGCTGTATTCTCTATTCCGTTTACGACGTAAAACCGCCGTCCAGCTCGGCCCAGAGCGTTTACAGTAAGGCCTCTGCCTGTACTTTTCACCTGCTACGTCGCTGGTTCTGCTGTCAACCTCAGTCCAGAGCGTTTACAGTGCGTAACTATCCCTCCGCCTATGTTTCCCTCCGCCTCTGTATCCCTCTGCCTCTGTATCCCTCCGCCGTTGCACCGCGTACAGTGCAATACTGTCTTCTTCCGCTGCAGCGGCCACTGCGTAACTCGAAAAAATGTTGCCGCTGTTGAGAGATGAGCCTGTTGAGAGATTCGTCGTAACCACGAAACGTCGTAACTCGAGACCGTCGTAACCCGATATATATATACAGTATATATTAATAAAAAAATTGTGGACCACCAAGCACCGGCTCACGGACCCCCTAAAGGCTCGGGAACCCCAGTTTGAGAACCACTGCTTTAGCTGATGGACAGCCAACCTGTAACCTGTCTGCTTACATGACTAAAACATTTCTCCCCGATTCCTGCCTGATCTGATTGAGTTTCAACTTCTCTTATAGATCTTCTATTCTCTCATGTAGTCAGCGATCACTGGACGGGTCAGAGCAACCCAACGGCCAATGACACCAGTGTCCAGGAAGTCAGAGTCAGTGTACAGGAAGTGGGCGTCCTCCCGAGTACGAGCACCATGCCCCCAGAGCTAGATAAATACATGGGAGTGGAGGAAGCCGCCCAACATGATGGATACACCCAGCAGGACAGTCAGTCTGACTGCGAGGTCGTGGTTGTTTCTGACAGTGAGCTTGATGACGCACAAGCAATCAGTCTGAGGTGAGCCTTACACATTTTAAGTTATGCTCTTCTGCAAACTTATCATACTTGCACATCTTTCCTCCAAATGTGTACTTCAGCTCTACAGGGAATTGTGGCGCATTCCTGATTGTGTTGTTTGGTGATGACATCACTGTGACTGCAGATCAATATCAGTGTTCGTTCTTCCCGCAGAGAAAGAACCAACATTGAAGTTTGTGTGGAAATCGAAACTCACCCGAGAGCTGTCCGCCAGTCCAGTACAAGCAGCGTCCTGTCCAGCCGAAGTCTGTCCGCTGAGTCTCTGGGCCACTCCCAGGACTACCTCTGTGCCTCAGAGCCGGAAGAAAGACGAGAACGGGGTGGAGGACGAGGAGAGGAGCTGAACGGAAGAGAGAAACCAGGAGGAAGCGTCTTTTCTGTCTTTGAAACTGTTGATGTGTGAAGAACGCGGGAGCATGTTTTCTACTTGGTTTAGTCCGATTTTAAGGAAACAGACAAATTTCTGAGATGACCCGGTCATGGAATGGACCTTAGAGTTCTCAGCCAAGGTCATCCCTTCTGCTTCAGTGGCGAGACCTTCCACCAAATGCCTTCACCCTCCAATCTAAGGACTTTTTGGGCTGTGAGAGCCAAGGAAAAAATCTTTATGTATTTGTATGGATCAGCATGAGATTATAGTATAAAAACTAAAGCAGACAGGAAAGAATAATAGCTGACTAGCTTTGACCGTTTTTTCTTTCTTTCTTCTTTATATGTTATTATTTCAGAAACAAAACACCTTTTGCTCAGTTTTTAAAGCTTTTATCATATAACGGTCCTCTTGAAGTCGGTTTACCTGCAGGAGACTTCCTCAGATATAAGCATGATTTGGTTTATTGGGGACTAGGAATCCAAAAAAGAAACGGTCTTGGCAATGAATTGGTAAAATGTTCCAAAAGCCATGATGCAGGACAGGGAAGAGAATATGGCCACAATTACCAGGTGAATAGGAAAGCATGTACACCTGTAGCCACAGTTTATTTGATTTGTTATTGGAATAAGATGCGCTCTCTGAAAATGTTCAGCAAGTTGAACAAAGGGGTGTAGAAACAAGAAACACAGGATTATAAATGTAACCACAGATCCACGGTCTTCCATTGAAGCCATTTGGGCCCTGCAGTTTTCTGCATTGCTGTTGTCACACAGCCTTCAAGAAAACCTTTCTGTTTTCACTGTGGAGAGGGAAACGCTTTTTCTACCGGAAGACTACCGTACTTTGCAGCTTCGCCTCTGTACCACCGCAGTGATGCACATTCAAAACGTACTACACATGCACAGGAGTCTGCGCAGCTGCAGTAGAGTTTGCTGCTGGGTGCATCACAATAAAAACGTAGAGATTGACCAGAGCAGCATGCCACTGCAGGCTAAACGTGTCCTTTCTAGATGATTTATGAGGACTGTATGGCTACACATGAACTGCTTCCTGAGTGTGAAATATAAGGGAACGTTCAACTTGAAATGGGAACGTGCGCTGCGTTTTTGAAGTGAACAATAAATAAAGATTTCACCATGAAGGAGAGAAAAGCTGTGTGTTCTTTACTGGGAATTTATTTTTTATTGGAGTTAAACTGCTCCGTGTGCATGGTAATACTATGTCTGTATATGTTTGGCTATCCTCCCAACATTTTTGCCTTGTTTTCAGTTCATTTACAGCAAATCATTTTTTTTGTCAACTGTTTTTTTGTGCTTCAGTATGGGGGTGCCATTTGTAAAGTTGCACAGTCAAAAATTATCATCAACATTTTGGTTTATTTAGCTTTTTAAAGTGCGACTAAACCCCTGTGGATCGGTAACTCCTCCTTCCAAAATCTCCCTGAAAATGGGCGTGTCGAGAGACAAGGAGGGGTGGAGGTAGAGTTGTGCTTTTGTTCACGCCTCCACCTGCAACAACCTAAAACAAATTAAACCTCTAGCCAACAACATACACCAAGCAACAACAAAGAATAAACATGTAGATGTATTTATCCATTCCACCCATTCCATCCAAAACCAAAGGCCTAAAAAAATGAAAATAAAAATAAAACCGCTTGTCAGGAGTGAAATGCAGCACTTCCATATAAGGTATGCACTTCTCATCTCTGCAGGGGATTGGCTCTGCTTGAACCACCTGTGTGACATCACACATGAGCAGACATGTCACACATGAGCGTTTGCACAAATAAGAAAATTAAGGTGTAATCCACCAGTTCAACCCATAGAACTACCGTAAACACATTTTTAGACCAAATATTGCCAAATATTGCCAATTTACACAGATATGCACAATTATGTGAGAATAAACACAGCCATAGTGCTAGATAACATTTTAAACACATTCTAGGGAGTTTATCAGCTAAAAAAAGTTAATTTTGGGTTTAGTCGCACTTTAATAAGATTTTTTTTTTCAAGTCACATTTTCATCATGTTATTGATACATTTATAAATGTCATAGTTCCCAACTAAATATTTAATTTACAAGTTAAATATTTAGTTTACAAACCAAATATTTAGGAATTTACACATAAATGTTTAGTTTACTAACTAAATATTTAGGTATAAATTAAATATTAAATTTACACCTAAATAGTTGGTTTAAAGAAGATGGGCTTGTGATTGGAAAGTCGCAGCAGGTTCAACTCCCGGTACTGTCAACATCAAAATGTGGGTGGAAAAGGTGGAACACCCACACCTGCGTCTACCCTCATTTGCTCTGGGCCCCTGAGCAAGGCCCTTAACCCCCACCATACTGTGCACTTCTAGCAAACTACATAATCAATTTGAATCTATTTTAGGAGGATGGGGCAATGTCTAAAGTTAATTTCAGTTTCTAACCAGCCAGCTCAGGGTTAGTGGAGTTTGCATGTTCTTTCCGTGCATGCGTGGGTTTTCTCCTGGTACTCCGGTTTCTTGCCACAGACCAAAAACATGAATGTTAGGCTGATTGGTATTTCTAAATTATCCCTGGGTGTGAGTGAAAGTGTGAATGGTTGTTCTTCTCGTTTGTCTGCATGTGTCCCTGTGATGAACTGGAGACCTGTCCAGGGTGTACCCTGTCTCTTGGACGGTGATGACTGGACATGGGAACCAGTGAGCCCTGTGACCCAAAAAGGAAGAAGCAGTTAAAGATAAAGGATGGATGGATGGATGGCTAAATGGATGGCTAGCACATTTTTAAAAGTCAATGTTTTCAAAGTATTTTATAAAAAGACCAAATTTAACCTTTCATCGTTTTAAAAACACCATTTGACAGCAATACAGGTATACTGCCATCTGACTAAAACCTTACTGCATTTACATAGACATGCATTTTAATAGATGATAATCATGAGACGACAGTCGTCAACATTTAATGTATTAAAATGCATTAAAAACAGCCCCTTTATTTCATAATTCAGACATATCTTAACAAATAATATTCTTAACAAACAGACCACAATCAGTGAGGATCCACAACTTCTCCTCCTCCACCATAACCCTCAGCACTGGCTCTCCTCAAGGATGTGTGCTGAGCCCTCTCCTGTTTACTCTGCTCACATAATTGTGCAGCCACCCATCCAGGCTGTCATATTGTTAAGTTTGCAGATGATACAGCGGTGGTGGGATGCATCACAAACAACGATGAGTCCAGCTACAGGCAGGAGGTGGAACACCTGGAGAGCTGGTGCAAAGACAATAATCTTCACATGAATGTGAAGAAGACAAAGGAGATGATTGTGAACTTCAGAAGGAACAAACACACCCACACCCCACTACATAAGAGGATCTGCAGTGGAAGTGGTTTCCAGCTACAAGTACTTGGGTGTACACCTGAATGATAACCTCAGCTGGAGCAACAACACCACCAGCCTGATCAAGAAAGCTCATCAGAGACTCTACTTCCTCAGACGGCTGAGACGAGCTGGTCTGAGCAGCTCAGTCCTCACCTCCTTCTACAGGTGTGCAGTGGAGAGCATCCTGTGCTCCAGCATCAACGTGTGGCATGGAGGCTGCACAGCTGCAGAAAGAAAAGCTTTGCAGAGAGTGGTGAAGGCTGCACAGAAGATGTTGGAGTCAGTCTCCCCACCATCACAGACATTTACACCTCCAGATGCAGGAAGAGGGCCACCTGCATCATGAAGGACCCACTCACCCAGCACACACACTTTTTGCCCCACTCCCCTCAGGAAGGAGGTTGAGGAGCATTAAGTGTAGAACCACTAGACTGAGGAACAGCTTCTACCCTGAGGCTGTTAGACTCATGAATAAATAACCAGAATAATCACTGTGAAAATCACATCATGTTGCTGCTGATCTGTTTCATGTTGCTGCTGATCTGTTTCATGTTGCTGCTGATCTGTTTCATGTTGCTGCTGATCTGTTTCATGTTGCTGCTGATCTGTTTCATGTTGCTGCTGATCTGTTTCATGTTGCTGCTGATCTGTTTCATGTTGCTGCTGATCTGTTTCATGTTGCTGCTGATCTGTTTCATGTTGCTGCTGATCTGTTTCATGTTGCTGCTGATCTGTTTCATGTTGCTGCTGATCTGTTTCATGTTGCTGCTGATCTGTTTCATGTTGCTGCTGATCTGTTTCATGTTGCTGCTGATCTGTTTCATGTTGCTGCTGATCTGTTTCATGTTGCTGCTGATCTGTTTCATGTTGCTGCTGATCTGTTTCATGTTGCTGCTGATCTGTTTCATGTTGCTGCTGATCTGTTTCATGTTGCTGCTGATCTGTTTCATGTTGCTGCTGATCTGTTTCATGTTGCTGCTGATCTGTTTCATGTTGCTGCTGATCTGTTTCATGTTGCTGCTGATCTGTTTCATGTTGCTGCTGATCTGTTTCATGTTGCTGCTGATCTGTTTCATGTTGCTGCTGATCTGTTTCATGTTGCTGCTGATCTGTTTCATGTTGCTGCTGATCTGTTTCATGTTGCTGTGTTCATTCGTGCTCATCTGCTCATACAGACTCATGTTTGTGCTGCTGTTCGAAGTAATGTTTTTTATGCTACTAGTGCCTACTGTGTTTTTAGTTGATGTTTTTCTTAGTTCATATCTTAGATGTTATTACTGTTTTTCTTTTACACCCTGTGTACATAATCTCGTTTCATCACATGTGGATGCAAATGACAATAAAGAATCTCTGACTCTGACATGTTCTGATCACCAGGGGGCGCCAAAGTATAAAAGAAGGTTCAGTTTCATCATAGTTAAAAAAAAAAAACTTTATAATTATTAAAATACCGGCTATTTATATATTTTTTTACAGCTTAGTATGGAGAGACGAATATGTAAATGGACACAGCCAGTATATTTTATATTAATTCATATAGATATATGAAATAAAAACAACAAAACTATGGCTATAACCTCAATGCAAAAAAATAAATATTTAAAGGTGTAAGACTGGCTGTACAAACAGTAAAGAGCGTTTATTGGACTGGTGATCAGTGAGACGTTCTGGGAGAAAGTCTTCAGCCTCTGGAGGTGAAGGACACGCCCCCTCAACTTTGGGAGCGGTGCTGGGCTCCGCGTGCCCGTCTTCAGCTGCTCCATCACAGCCCAGTGGAACTTCTGTCTCTTCTTTGTCTCTCTGACGAACCAGTCGCCGAGGGAGCCCCACCTGCCGCGGAGAGCGGACACACCTCGGGATGGATGCTCTGAAATCTGCCGGCAGAGCCATCATCAAGAGCCCCGGGGTCCCGCGGCACACCTGGGGAACAACCAAGCACGAAAGTGAGTGAGACGGAACAATGGCTGTGTGGAAGTGCTTCCATGAAATGTGTGAGTGCTGCTGGATTTATTAGTGGAGAAGAGAGGAAATGTGTGAGCTGCTGCTGTTCCCAGAAAGAAACAGGACTGTTGTTTTGAAATGCACGGGCGAGCTGGATTGGAAACATCTGGCTGACTCACAGCTGTTTCAGGTGCTTTTTGGTTTCTCAAACTTTTACACTTTTTAAAAATATTTATAAGTTTATTCTCGAATACTTTTTCCCTGTAGAAATACGGAGATTTCTGCAAAAATATTGGTTTATTTGAAATCTTCAATGAACTTGCTCTGTTAGGCTTTTAGATACATCTACACTTTTAGCTAGTGTTTGCTATTTTTAGCGTTTGCTACTTAAGCATTTAGCTATTATTGTTACTTTAGCTAACCTGTTGCTGCTTTTAGCTATAATGTTTGTCATATTTAGCTTTTGCTACTTTTAGCATTTAGCTATCCTTTTGTTACTTTAGCTGACCTGTTGGTTCTTTTAGCTAGTGTTTGTTATTTTTAGCTTTTGCTACTTAAGCATTGAGCTAATATTTTGTTACTTTAGCTAACCTGTTGCTGCTTTTAGCTATAGTGTTTGCCATATTTAGCTTTAGCTACTGTTAACATTTAGCTATCCTTTTGTTACTTAGCTGACCTGTTGCTGCTTTTAGCGATAGTGTTTGCCATAATTAGCTTTAGCTACTTTTAGCATTTAGCTATCATTTTGTTATTTTAGCTAACCTGTTGCTGCTTTTAGCTAGTATTTGACATATTTAGCTTTTGCTACTTTTAGCATTTAGCTATTTTTTGTTACTTTAGCTGACCTGTTACTGCTTTTAGCTAATGTTTGTTGTGTTTAGCTTTTGCTACTTTTAGCGTTTAGCTGTTGTGTTATTTTTAGCTTCTGTTGCTGTTTTTAGCTACTGTTTATTTTTAGCTTTTGCTACTTATTATTTTGTTACTTCAGCTAACCTGTTGTTGTTTTTAGCTAGTGTTTGTTATTTATAGCTTAAGCTTTTGCTACTTATTCTTTTGTTACTTCAGCTAATCTGTTGCTGTTTTTAGCTAATGTTTGTTTTATTTAGCTTTTGCCACTTTTAGCATTTAGCTGTTTTGTTACTTCAGCTAACCTATTGGTGTTTTAGCTAATGTTTGTTGTATTTAGCATTTGCTACTTTTACCATTTAGCTGTTTTGTTATTTTAGCTACTGTTGCTGTTTTAGCTACTGTTTATTTATAGCTTTTGGTATTATTCTTTTGTTACTTCAGCTAACCTGTTGCTGTTTTTAGCTAATGTTTGTTGTATTTAGCTTTTGCTTCTTTTAGCATTTAGCTGTTTTGTTATTTTAGCTACTGTTGCTGTTTTTAGCTACTGTTTATTGTTAGCTTTTGCTACTTATTCTTTTGTTACTTCAGCTAACCTGTTTCTGTTTTTAGCTAGTGTTAATAATAATGAATTCAATTTATAACGCGCTTTTCATTAGTGAAAATCTCAAAGCGCTACACACATTCATACACCCGTTCATACACCGGTAGCGGCAGACTACCATGCAAGGTGCTTTCCAGTCCTACCGGGAGCAACTCGGGGTTAAGTGTCTTGCCCAAGGACACAACAACACATGGTGTGGGGAACCGGGATTCGAACCACCAACCTTCCGATCGGGGGACGACTGCCATTACCACTACACCACGGCCGCCCCATAGTGTTTGTTATTGTTAGCTTTTGTTACTTACTGTATTCTGTTGTTACTTCAGCTAACCTGTTGCTGTTTTTAGCTGGTGTTTGATATTTTTAGCTTTTGCTACTTATTCTTTTGATACTTCAGCTAACCTGTTGCTGTTTTTAGCTGGTGTTTGTTATTTTTAGCTTTTGCTACTTATTCTTTTGTTACTTCAGCTAACCTTTTGTTGTTTTTAGCTAGTGTTTGTTATTTTTAGCTTTTGGTACTTTTAGTGTTTAGCTATTATTTTCGTACTTTTAACTACGGTTTGTTGCTTGTTTTAGCTCGTTTGTTATTTTTAGCTTTTGCTACTTATTCTTTTGTTACTTCAGCTAACCTGTTTCTGTTTTTAGCTAGTGTTTGTTATTGTTAGCTTTTGTTACTTATTCTTTTGTTACTTCAGCTAACCTGTTGCTGTTTTTAGCTGGTGTTTGTTATTTTTAGCTTTTGCTACTTGTTCTTTTGTTACTTCAGCTAACCTTTTGTTGTTTTTAGCTAGTGTTTGTTGTTTTTAGCTTTTGGTACTTTTAGTGTTTAGCTATTATTTTCGTACTTTTAACTAACTTGTTGCTTGTTTTAGCGCTTGTTTGTTATTTTTAGCTTTTGCTACTTATTCTTTTGTTACTTCAGCTAACCTGTTGCTGTTTTTAGCTAGTGTTTGTTATTTTTAGCCTTTGCTACTTTTAGCGTTTAGCTATTGTTTTCTTACTTTGAACTAACCTGTTGCTGTTTCAGCTAGTTTTGTTAATTTTTGGCTAGCTTTTTTGCAATTCTACTTTGAACTTTTAGCTTTTGCTACCTTGAGCTTTTAGCTACACTTAAGTTTTGCTAACTTTTTGCTGTTTGTAGCTAGTGTTATATAGGGGTGCACCGATTTCAATTTTCTGGCCGATCACCGATTACCGATTTTTAGAAAGTCTGACCTGCCGATTCCGATTTTGGCCGATACCGATTTTCAGGTGTTAAAAGGTCAAAATGCACCCTACATTTTCAGGATTTTCCAACCTTTGTTGAGGCAGATAAAATCGGTAGATAAAATCGGCTTCTCATTTAAAGATCGGCCGATCACCGATCTCCCCAAATTAAGGAAATCGGAGCCGATCGATCGGCCGGCCGATTTATCGGTGCATCCCTAGTTATTTTTAGTCAAAGTCAAAGTCTACTTTATTGTCAGATCTGCAATATGTACTGTACAGGACATACACAGGACCGAAATTGCGTTTCTCTCAGTCCCTCGGTGCAACAGTAAACATCTAAACATTGAAACACTGAAACATATAATAATAGACATAAGCATAAAATAGTAAAACTAACACTGTCCTGAGTTTTTTGCATAGTGGTATAAGAGTATGAAAATTTACACCAACTCTAAAACTAAAACATTAAAGGGGACCACACATTCAAAATTCACTTTTTAATGTTTTTTTACTCAACTTTGGGTATTTACTTCATAAAAAAACAGTCCAAAGGCCAAAAAAATGCACCCAGTGGTTTATTTACTCTAAGTAGATTTATTTTACTGTGATAAAAACGGCTCGTTTTTGAAATAAACTGGAAGTCAATCGCGCTTGTGACGTCACAGGCGCGAGGACAACCCACCCCAACATGAGTCCAGCCCCTCACCTAGCAACCCCTGGTTAGGCTCAACCCACTTCTGTATTAAACACATGACTGTTGTTTTTCATGATTTCATCTCATCTTTTGTTTATATGTTATTAATTTCATGTGTACAGCACTTTGTTGCAGCTGTGGTTTTTTAAATGGCTTTATAAATAAAGTATAATTGTTATTTTTATGTTTTAGTTCAATTTTTAGTGTATTTGCGATCGCTCCAAACGCGCAGCCGGCAAAAATTAAACGAGCAGACCCCCGACGTAGGGACCGGCGTCAACGAGCCCCTCTTCTGGCGCGATGGAGCGGAGCTTCAACTGTGCAGCCTCGCAGCAGCCTGGCAGAAGCCTCGCAACAGCGAGGACCTTCTCTTTACCGATTAATTTACGGGAGACACTTGGTGAACTTTGTGTGTCTTGACTGGAACAGCGATAACTCTCAAAAGCCCCTTTCATAAGTCAGACCCGCGCTATTCCCGCACAGAGCAGTCCGGCTTTAATACCCATCGGGTCATTCATAAAACAAAGTTGAATCCGGCCACGACCCGCCCTCAATGGAGCATTCACAAAACGATTTGCAGCCCGGCTTGAAAAGAGGCGTGGTGAAAATCCGCAGATCAGTTGACGTACCCGAACGATCAGTTGACGTGGTGCCTGCGTGTTTAACGTGATGACGTACTGCCTGCGTGTTTAAC